>JZKD02S0405029.1:0-10337 GCA_000966675.3 Picea glauca | reverse complement strand
GGGTAGTTTTCCAGTGTCAATACTTTGTGGTAAGGGGCATTTGGTTTGTGCTAAGGGGAGTTTTCCCTCCACTCAAGTTCAATTCCCATTACTCCATGTACCATCTTCAAATTGATGGGACACACAAGCATTTTTTTAACTAGAAAATTTGAGTCCAAAGTATTACAAGTCTTACATAAGAGACATGTATGCCTACAAACTCTAAAAACTACTAAAACTAAGCAGTGAGGCTGACTTGAAAACATACATAGGAAATGAGAGTGAGTCATTCTCCAGAAGCATTAGTGACACCCTCACCATGAGGAGGATGATGCCATGACGTCCATTGTAAGGATGACGACACTTGGGGCATCGTGGAAGAATAGGCTCACATAAAGATTCAAATGGAGCATCATATCCACCAATGGTTTCGAAATTTATGGTCCGCTAAATCCTTACGAATATCAAATATTAATTGGAGGTTCTCATTAGAGAATCCATTTCGAGTCTCCTCTTATGACTATGCAATTCCAAGTGGAAGTTGAGTAGGGGCGACTAGAAGAACATATCTCCTAAGAGGAGCCACACTAAAAACCTAGCCTACAATTTCATGGTTACCTTCTTCTTAAGATAGAAGATAATTTCCAGCCTAAGGAGCATACATGAGTTATTTCTCGATAATGGTAGTATTCCAAACCTCCTCTTAATGAAAATAAACCTCAATGTTTGGCATCTCTGCAAAAGGGGAGGGAAGAGAAGACAAAACAAAGAAATTCAAGGGGTGGTGGGAAGGGAGAATACTATGAGTCTGAGAGGGGGAAAAGTGAGACAAGTAGAAGGGTAAGGGAAAAGGAGAAGGGACTCAATAAAGCCTCACTCGAGAAAAGACACAAAACTTGAGAAGAAAGCAAAGAGAAAACACATGACTGGAAATGCAGAGAGGTGGAGAGATATAGTGCCAAAGCAAGCCATAAAAGAATCCATTCATATGGATGTGATACCTTTCAAATCCATTGTCCCGTATCTGGAGATGAGACAATGAAGTCATTCAAGGTTGAGAGCTCACGTAAGATATGTTGTAATTTTCATATCGAGTTATTGTTCTTACAATTTTTTAATGCTTATCTTCGATGTATTTTGTAAATTTGTATGGCAACAAATATAGATTTAATAACCAAACTATGCTAAGGTGTTGTTTTGGGTGAAGTAGTTTCTTGATTGTGTAGATTACCATGGAATAAAACTTAGAATTAGAGAAAACCAACACACAGGTGAGACTACATTCACAATCTATATTATTCAATGAAGATTGATTACATCATTATATAGGAAATGACTCTACTTAGTCGGTTACAACAAACCACATAAAACTAGATTCTATAGACAGTGAAGTAGAGTTCAACTACGCTACTGACTCTTGACTAATAGGGTTCTTCTACGTAAATATTTGTTGGAACTGACTCTTGTTCCATTATTTCCAAGTCTTCCCCTTAATGGAGAATGGATCAAATTCTACACCTAACAGTGCCCTAAACAACTCAAACTTAATCTTTCCAAGAGGCTTAGTGAAAATATCAACAACATTTTCACAAGTATTACAATACATAAGATCTATTTCATTAGACTGCAGCTTTTATCTAACAAAATGAAACTGACCATTAACATGCTTTTTTCTTGCATGAAAAATCTTCGATCATCCGGATTGCCAGCCCAATAAAAATCTAAGAAACTTGTCAACTGAACATCAAATGCATCAGTATATTTAATACCATAATCAAGTGTTCCTTTTAGATACCTAAGTACTTCCTTTGCTACATTCCAATGGATTTCTAGAGGTTTTGCCATAAACCGACTTAACACACTCATAGAATATGCTATATCAGGTCTGGTTATCATGATATAATTGAAACTACCCACCATTTGTCTATACATAGTGTCATTCACCTCCTTCAAACCATCAACACAAGAAAGTTTCACATTTTGTTGCATGGGAACAACAAAGGACTTACACTTATCCATTTTAAATATCTTAAGTACTTATCTAACATAATTACTCTGACAAACAAAAGTTTGGACTCCATTTCTCCAAACTTCAAGACCTAGGCAGTAATGTAACTCACCAAGATCTTTCATTCCAAAAACTTTTAAAAAATGCACCTTTATTTCATAAATTAATTTCTATGCATTTCATGTAATTATAAAATCATCAACATATAAGGAAATCAATAATATATACCCCTTCTCATCAAATTTGGTATACAAATTTGGATCACTCTTTCTCCTCATAAAACCCTTTTGAAGAAAGAAAGAGTCTATCTTCTCATACCATGACCTAGGTGCCTATTTTAGTCCATACAATTCTTTCGTGAACTTACACACTAAGTGTTCTTGCCCTTTTTCCACAAACACTTCAGGTTGAGTAAGGTAAACCTCTTCTTGTAACTCACCATTCAAAAATGCAGTTGTAACACTAACTGGTGTAGCTTCCAATCGTACTTTGTAGCTAAATAAATTAACAATCTGATAGTATTCAATTTAGCTACTGGTGCAAATGTTTCAGCATAATAAATACCTTTTGTTTATGAATACCCCATTGCCACAAGTATTCAATTTAGCTACGGTGGAAATATTTCAGCATAATAAATACCTTTTGTTCATGGATACCCCATTGCCACCAATCTAGCCTTACATTCGTTTATACTACAATCTGATTTAAACTTGGGTTTGTATATCCATTTGCATCCAATGGGCTTTTTATGTTTAGGCAATTCAGTCAATTCCCAAGTATTGTTTTTCATTATAGATTCATATTCTTCCTCCATTGCATTTCTCCATTCATCATGTTCATTTGCTTCATCAAAACTCATGGGTTCTATGACATTTGGAATGCTACTCATTAAGGAATAGTCTTTATACCTCTCAGGGAGTCGAACCTATTCTGAAGATCTTCTTAACTGATTATCTTCCTCCCCACTTTGTGAAGATCTTTCTTCACTTCTAGGTGAACTGTGACTGCTTCAAGTGCCCATATCACTAAGTCCTTCTTTTTGTTTTTGTTATTGTTTTTGCGGTTGTGGCAGCTGCTGTGGTGGCTTCTGTTGTGGTGGCTACTGTCTTGATGTTTGTTGTTGTGGTGGTTGTGGTTGTGATCGTTGTTGTTGTGATGGTTGTTGTTTCTCTTCTTTAATTCCTTCTTGATGATGTTGTTTTTGTCGTTGCGGTTGTGGCTGCTGCTGTAATGGTTCTTGCTTCTCTTCTTTAACTCCTTCATCAATAAGTCTATGCCATTCCTCATGAACATTGTTGTCATGATTTCTTGCTTCATGCTCATGGAAAAGTACATTTCTACCTGCAACTACTTTATGAGTAGAAGGATGAAACAATTTGTATGGTTTGAATTCAGAACAAAACCCAATGAAAATACGTTTAATGGATTTAGTATCCAAATTCTTCCTATTCTCCTTTGAAATATGTGCAAACAATTTACACCCAAATACTTTCAAATTACGAACTGCAGGTTTGGAACCATAGAAGGTTTTGAAAGGAGTAACATTATAAAGAGACCTTGTTGGACTTCTATTATTTAAATAAACTGCAGTATTTATGTCTTCAGCCAAAAAGGCATTCGAGAGATGTCTTCCCTTTCAACAACTTCCTTCCATTGTGGAGAGTAAGGTACTATAAATTGTTGTACTATTCCATGATCTTTGCAATATTTGATGAAGTCACCTCATTTATACTCTCCCCCTTGATCTGAATGAAGGATTTTGATGGATTTTCCTCTCTTCTTTTCCACCATGGTTTTGAATTCCTTAAAGTACTCGAAAATATCACTTTTTCTCTAAGGAAGTAAACCCATGTGTATCTCGTGCAATAATCAATAAATAACAGAAACTAAAATGCACCTCCTAAAGACCTAGTCTGCATAGGCCCACAAACATCAGTATGCACAAGATATAACACATCTCTCTTTTCCTTATCAGGATTAGAGGGGAATTCATCTCCGTGCATCTTTGATAATGCACATCCATCACAAGCAACATTCTTATTCTTTAATATGAGAAGTCCTTCAACCATATTCTTTTTCTGCGATAACAATAAATTAGGATGATTGATGTGGCCAAACCTTTAATTCCAAAGAATATATGTTGGCATAGTTGTAGAAGTCAGTGGGTGATGTCCTTTGCTGGTAATATCAACTTTCTATAGTCCTCATGCTTTCAATCTCGTTGCAACAATTTTGAACTGGTCCAGCAGATCCTTCACTATGCAATAATTCTTGAAGAATTCAACCTTCAAATTATGATCTATAATGGTGGACATAGAGATCAAATTTTCCTTTATCCTTAGTACATACACAACATTCTGAATGTGACGAATAGTACCATTTGACAATGTCACATGAATGTCTATGTATCCCTTGATCTGATGAGTGCGGTCATCTCCAAGATATATGCTGGCACCATTTTGTGTTTCTTTAAAATTAGTATACCAGTTCTTATTACAAGTGATATGTACTGATGCTTCGGAATACACAAACCAGGGATCAATATCATCTGTTTCAGCAAATAAAGAAACATTAGACACAAACAACCTAAGACCCTGTGAATCAAAATTTGGGGGTTCATCAATATCATCACTAGCAATAAATAGTCTTAGATCATGATTTGAATATCTTTCTGCATAATGACCTGAATGTTTTATAGGTTTATTCCTACCCTCATCACTCTTCTCCTTATGACAATATTTAACAATATGTCCACGTCAACCACAATAAAAACAACTTTTTGACTCATTCCTGTTAGATTGCATACCTTGATTCAGCCTTGGGGATTTTCTTCTCTACAATGAACTGGCTCTCTTCCATGAACTTCATCCTCTGCCTCTGTCTCCTGATCTCCCTCTCGCAAATCTCTCATTTGACCACAATGCCAAATATTTGTTCAGAGGCTTCATATTCTCTCGCCTCTCTTCCTCTTGTAGCAAAATACCTGTCATCTCTTCAAACGTAGGAGGTTTCTTCCTTGCTATTAGACCTGTTATGAAGATCTGATAATCTTTTAGAATACCATTTAAGGTAATAGTGACCAAATTAGTGTTAGAAATAGTTTCCCCTATATTTACTATCTTGTCTTTCACTTCTTTAATGCGACCCAAAAATGAACTAACAGATTCATTTCCATCCATCTTAACAGCTAGAAATTTATTTTTCAGGAACAAAATGCGATTTTTGTTGGTATTTTCATACAATGTTTCAAGTGTTTTATAGATTTCAACAGAAGTTAATGAAATGATTTAAGGTTCCATACACCATAGCCTTCAATGAGCATCTACATCTTGAATTTTCAGTTAATGAAATTCGATCCATCTAATTTGATGGCTTCATTGAGGTAGGTCTCCGCCAGAGGATTCTCCATCTCTGCAAGACATTCTCTACAAGTGAATCACCAAGAATATTCAAATTTTCATCACTCTTCCTTCAAATACCACTGATCCAACTCTATCTCGATTCTCTAATGGATTTCCTGATCCAGTGCACTTCAGATCTCCTCAACCTCTTCAATCTGCAACTAGAATTGAATATTCAAAGATGTTTTACTCTCTTGCAAAAAATATCCACTATAATAAACTTTAATATCCCATTTGTCCTACAATAATTTCCAAAATTCCAAATAATATGAACCTTCCTCCATCATGTTTTCTCAAACCCTTCATTTAACATGTTGATACATAAACACATCAGCCTTTCTATTTACCCAAATTTTGGCGAGGTCACCTTTAGTGCTCCACCTCTAATAGAGTATTCGAAATCTTGATCACATCCACCCATTACTGCGAAGTGAGTATTTATATCTCACCTCCAGGCACCTTTCAATTGAGTCCCAATGATCCACCTTAACATGAAAATTCCCTTGACCAAATTTGGCCAAGACTGCCAAATGAATTTTTCAGTGCTCACCTCCATACCACTTTACAACGAAGTTTCATCGATCCCTTAAACATCCTCCATGATATGAAATTCTATGATATGACTCGTGCCCCTACCCCTTCTTTAGTCTACATAATTATATGTCTATACTTTCATAGGTGCCTTAACAGAACCATGGGTATGCATTCCTAACCAGGTATTACAACAATATGCCCAATTACATGTAACCAAAAAATACAACTCCAAAACAAAATATTCACATGGTAACTTTAACATTGCCTTTACTGCGATTCATGTCATTTACTAGAACTTTTGTCTCTGGTTGATTGAACACAAAGATGTCACAAACAAATATTCCATTTGTTCAACACCTTTCCTCCATGCAAATAGATCTGGGCATGCTTCCATAACCACAAATCTACTCCACAGATAGACAACTCAATCCTTTATCTCCTCTCTCTCTTTCAACTGGCATGGCCTGTTCCTTCAAGAGCACATCTTAAAATCCGAAAGTGATACCATTGGACTAGCTATGGCATTGCAAAAGGCCACTTTTGAGTACATTAAACTGAACGTGCATGAAATTCATGACTGAGCGTTTTCCAATCTATGACGTAGTGTTTCACAACATTCGAAATATTAAGTCCAATGCTCTGATACTCTCGCATATCAAAAGAATATCAGGCGTGGAGGCTTCCTATAAACTGGTCGATGTTTGGGTGTGCAGACCCGATAACAACAATGCCAACATTTGTGAGGATGCTATCACAATACGGCTTCCCGAACATCCATTGCTTAAGGTACATAAATACCTTAAGCTACGGTGGTGTCTGGATTCTCTTGGTTTGTAGAAAATTTGATGAATTAATTAAGGGCATGATATATCAAGTAAATTTTTGTCAAGGTGGAGATTGTTGGAAACATGCCAATGAATTTTCTCATGCGGTCACATGCATGTGCAGATGCACATGCATGCAATTTACTTATGAACTATTCATGTAACTATGTGATCGATTCATGATCAGTCGTAATTGATTGATAGATGTTATATATACAAGCATGCCCATAGAGGTAGACTACAATGCGAGCTAGAGTGCAACGAGTGTTTGAGGAGAGGATGATTGTATGCCTATGATGGCTATTGTAGTTATCCCTTGAATAACAGAAGACTGATAATCATTGCCCATGGTTTTTTCGAGATCTGGGTTTCCACATAAATCACTGTGTCAAATTATCTGTTTGTTGTTCTTGGTTTGAATGCATGTGTAATCTATCTCTGTTATATTTTCTTTATTTTGGTTCAATTGCCCAACAAAATCCACCATGTATAATAATCCATGACCCACTTTTTGAAATCCACCTTTGTAACAAATTATTTAAAAAAAGTTACCCACTTTTTGAAATCCACCTTTGTAACAAATTATTTGAAAAAAGTTAAACCATACTTTGCGCACGCATACCTTATCCATGCATAGAATCCACCTTACCATACTTTTTATACCAAATTATTAAACGTGTTTAAAAAACTTTCATACCATTTTGTAAGTGAATTCTGTAGACATGTTTACGAAACTAGTTTTGTTAGAGAAGCTACGATGGTGTACGGCTTCTCTTGGTTTGTTGAAAAGGTGATGAATTAATTAAGGGCATGATATATCAGGTAAATTGTTGTTAAGGTGGAGATTGTTGAAAACATGCCAACAAATTTTCTACATGCATATGCAGAGGACTTATGCACTATTAGTGTAACTATGTGATCGTAATGGAGTGATAGATGTTATATATATGAGCATACCCATAGAGGATGAGTATAATGCGAGCTAGAGAGGAGCTAGTGTGTGAGGATAGGATGATTGTGTGCCTATGAAGACTATTTTAGTTTTCCCTTGAATAACAGAAGAGGGATAATCATTCCAAATTTGAGTTTCCACATAAGTCATTGTATCAAATTGTGTGTTTGTTGTTCTTGATTTGAATGCATGTATAATCTAGCTCTGTTATATTTTCTTCATTTTTCTTCTTACCGAACAAAATCCACCATATATAACAAGCCATGGCCTGCTTTTTGAAATCCACCTTTGTAAGAAATTATTTGATATTTGAAAAAGGTTAAACCATAACTTACCCACGCATACCTTATCCAATGGAATCCACCTTACCCTACTTTTTATACCAAATAATTAAACATTTTTAAAAAGATTTAACCTTTATGGATTTCCTATTATATATTTAACGCCTTTCAAGACTAAATTTCATACCTCCCTTTTGGCTCCTCACGATTAGTAAAGGGCGGCTAGATAAAATCTAAAACGGAGAAGTTCCTAAGTGCAGCGTGAAGTTTCCGCTCCTCTTCAATGTGTCCAGGTGCGACAAAGGTGGATTATCGCTCCCCTTTTTGCAGTATAATATCGCTCCTCGCGTACTGATCCAAAAGGAAAACTCGAAATAGTGGCAACCATGCCTATATAAAACTAACCGAACACCCCGTGGCTATCATGCTACCACATAGTCGCAGAACCCTACCATAGCGTAATCAAAACACTGTGTAACAAAATGTAAGGAATGACTGTGAATGGTAATGGGGCCTCATGCCTCATGATAGAGGAGGAGAATGGAAGGTAAACCACCCCCTCTATGCCATGTGAATCCAGCCTAAGTGGCGAGCCCAGAATGGAGCTTCCTGCAAAACGTCAGGCTTGGATATTAAAGGTGGCCTCACACCATTAATGGTTTGACCATCCAGGTAACTTTCTCTTTAATTATTCTTGAATTATGTACATGCCACAAATTTATGTGTAATTGCGGACTAGAGGTTTATTAACAGAGTCCTCACTATAATTGTTGCGTTTATCATAAGTTTTTTTTAACATGGGAGACCACTATGGAACATTATAATCCCTTAGAACGTAGGTTTGGACTTAATGGGTTATGACGCTAGGTTCAATCCATTGTACTGTACTGCTTAAGTTTTGAATTTTATAAAGTTTATCTAGTGTATAGGTATTGAGTTTTATAAAATCTATTGTTCATGTTTTAGAAACATAGTTATTACTTATATGAATGGGTCACACAAGTTATTCCTTGGCTACGGACCTTGAGAGGCCTAGCGACTAATACATCAACGTTATAATGTTAACTCTATTAACGATAGTTAACATCAAATGATGTGTTGATCCTAATATATCTTGCATCCATTTTAGAATGTGTAATGATAATGATACACTTGTCACAAATTAAATCAATGGATTAAGATAAAATTATCCTTGTGTCACAAACAAATGTCATACATAATAGACTTTAGATTTCACCATTAATGTTTTCTTTTAATTTGTGAAATTTCTAGTAGATTAAACATGCAGAGTACCTTCTCAACTAAAAACCCAACAAACAATTGGTATGAGAGCACTTTCTTTGGCCACAAAAAAGGAAAAAATGTTTTTCTCTATTTTTGTAGATTTTTTGAATGAGACAAAAGAGGGTCATGGCAGTATGGATGACTCTTATAGTTATATTGGATTAATGTGTAGAAAATTGTTGTAAATATGATTTTAAATTGCAAAGATAACCTATTTAAAAATTAATGGTTTGAATCAAGGTCTCACAAGTAAACTTATCAACATTTCAAAATATGGTAATTTTTAGGGTTTTTTGCACATGACCATTTAATTTTTTTGATTTTTGTAGCATCTAGAGCTAAACTTGATAAAAAAATGTTTCATATATAAGTTCCTCTAAAAATTATACCCAATTTCAAAAAGAAAAGAGTATGCGAATGGAAGCTCTGAAAGTAAAGATATCCTTGATTTAAAATAAGCCATTCTTTTTCATGTTTTTCATGATGGCCGTGGGACTATAGAGCTCTTAAATTTTCACAAGGTACTCATATCAGGCTTTTCATGATGGCTACGGCACTCCAAAGCCCTTAATGTTTCACATGCTGCTCAGATTTCTGTCGTCCCACCTTATGGACCAGTTCTCCCAGGGAAGGTCGAGATGTACTTATGGCATATAAATGTACAACTACCTATAGTTACGATTTTTTTTTATCTTATGGTGGTCTAGTATGGAGGTACTTATGGCATATAAATGTAAAAATGTTTATACTTATGACTTTTTTTAGCTTATGGTCGTCTAATTCTCTTCTAGTGTGGTGGTCGTGTTTATCATGACACATGTATGGCCTGCTTCACCCATGGAAGACACGTGAGGAGGTACTTTCACCCATGGAAGACACGTCGGGAGGTACTTCTGGCATATAAATGTACAACTTTATATAGATATGTATTTTTTTAGTTTAATATCTTAAAATGAAACTCATACTTTTATTAGTATATATACTTGAAAAATAAATTAGGGCTTAAGTAAAACTGGAATGTTAGAATCAAGAGGATGTTCCACTACCCGTATTAAGTATGTCCCAAAAGATTGA
>JZKD02S0405018.1:0-11264 GCA_000966675.3 Picea glauca | reverse complement strand
AACACACTTAAAGAGGTAGTATATTCAACAACTTTCAACATTGTGATTACAACACACTTAAAGAGGTAGTATATTCAACAACCCTAGTAGGTATTAATAACAATTTTCTTTAATCTTAAATGTTAAGAAAGGGAAGAAGATAAATATGATTAAAGGTAAGGAGAAGTGTGAGTGACATATGAACCGTGTATAAACAACCACATGAAATCTTGATTATATAGATAGGATTACTCTTTAATGGTAAAATGTGTGGATTATATAATACATATAGTAACAATCATACAACATAGATAGGATTACTCTTTAATGGCAAAATGTGTGGATTATATAATACATATAGTAACAATCATATAACATGGAACTTTGATCACCTTGTTACTACTCTACTCTAACTATTGGAAAGTAATATATTAATATTACTTTTAATTATTAAACTTTTTTTTAGTAATCGGTTTTGTTTGTCTTTCTCAAATTTTTATGTTTTATATCTTATTAGGTTGAAAGCATTTTTGAGGGAAAGTTTTTGCCCAAAACTTAGTCATCCAATACCTTCATTTTTGGAAACCATTTTTCATGCACTTGTACTTGTTTCCCTTTGCCACATTTTCCTCTTTAGTATGGTAGTATTTTGTTGATCTCTTTACCAACTCTATTTTGTGTATATACTTCAATTAATGTATGTTGGGTGTGCAAAGGATTTGATCTATGGATCACTTGAAGCCACATGATCTCCCAAATCCCAAGTTTCTTGTTGAGAAAATGATGTATAGAGTTTAAACTTTTGTAGTTCAAATCTTGTTCTTGATACTTTGACATGTTTACAACTATTAGTAAAGTTGCTTGCATATAATTTAACATGTTCATACAATTTAAGGGTCCTCACATCGTCATCCCAGAGTTTCATTGAAGAGTTCCATTATCCACCTGCGAGCATCTCCTCCATTAGTGAATAGTTCGTTAATCCTACGACCATTAGATGCCTTCATCCATCAACCTATCCTCTATCATCTATTGATTTGCTTGATGTTTTCTCTACCTTTGACCCTTATATGTTTTTGTCTTGGCAATTGGTTAGCTCGTCATCCATGTGGATGCTTACCAAATGTAATAATCGATCATTCACTTGTCCATGCCACCTCTTCTTCCTCCACAATTGAATGTCAAGCTTCTTGGAAAGTGCATTGGTGTGGTTGTTTGCAATTAATTACATGATCCATAGTAAGTGTAATTTGGAATTTGGTAAAGAAGGCTAATTTGTTTTCTTGCCAATTTGTCATTTTAAACTGGTAGAATACATTGGAAATTCTATCATAGCACCATATTTGCATTATGTTATGCTTATATATCAAGAGTACTTAATGTTAAAATCTATCATGCAATGATCCCAACTTGAACATTATCAATGCAAGTTGTGTGTGGTCACTATAGGTACCAATTGGCAACCATAACTAATACATTCATGATGTGTAGGCACTAAGGACTTGTACCTTCTAGCTCCATCACCCACATCTGATCTAGGTGGATATCGATGGCCACCCACCTATTCCACTGGCTCAAAAAACAGTTTGCCACCTTGGCAGTTTTTCGGGTTCCAAACTTCTAGGGTCGTTTTGAGGCCCTAAACGACGTTTTTTGGGGATTTGGGGCCCAAAAGACAATCAAAGGCACTGACTTGGGCCACTCGAAATTTTTTCTTCTCGATTAGACCTTTCCAACAGGCTATCGTGCGCCTAAAACAAAGATTGTATGCAAAAGTTACGACCCTGGGAATTTTATGTATTAACTTACCCAAACGGGGCCCACATGAATTTTGGTGCTTCGTCTCCTAGGGTTAGGTTTTTGAATGTCTGGGGTTTTTGAAATTCTTGTTTATTGTAAAAGGCCTTTAGAGCCTCATTATAACCATCTTCTTACGAATGAACGCAGTCGTCACATCTCTTCTCAGAGATAAGTCGCCACCATTCCAACAAGCTTGTTTTCCACTGCATTTTACAGTTTTAGCTTATTTCCTTATTGAATAGAAAACTGGTTTTACTGTATCTCTGTTATTTTGTGTTAAGCATATTTTAATAATATGTATTCATTTCATTCTGCTCATAAAATATGGATTAGTTGTATCAGAGCAGCTTGCTCTATCATCTTAATGCATGTCCCCAATGAGGTCAGGGTACAAAGAATTGGGTCTCGAGCTTGTTTCTCTTGAGGACAAAATCTCTCGCACGCCCAAGCGACCTCTCATGGTAGGAGAAAATAGATATGAGGGGAGAGGATATAGTTTCAAAATGTTGCTTGAGGAAGCCCTCATGCAACAGAGGAACGAGATGATGGATAGTTTCGCGCAAATCCTTCGGTGGCTACCAATAGGCGACGCATCTTCCTTGAGCGGAGGCGCCGCCCCCTTCAAGGTAAAAATCAACTTCGATATTCCTGTATTTGAAGGCCAGATAGACATGGATGTCGTAGACAAGTGGTTGAATCTACTAGAAGGGTATTTTCTGTCCATAACTTTTCGAATAGAGAAAAGATTACTTTTGTGCTCCTCAAAGTCGTTCCCCATGTCAAATATTGGTGGGAAATCTTCTGTGAGCAAAAGGAAACAGACGAACCCTCATTATTTACAGTCACGACCACTTGGGAATCCTTCATGGATGCTATTAAGGAACAATACTACCCTGTCAGAAGTTATGATGACTTGTATACAAAATGGACCACACTGCGGCAAGAAAGAGACCAAGCAGTGCCAGAGTTCACAAATATCTTCCATACTTTGCACACCAAGCTGGGTATCAAAGATTCAGAGCGACATCTAGTGCTCAAGTATCGCAGTTCTCTACATAGATACATCCAAAACGAAATGGAGTTTTTGGACATCTCGTCCTTGGGCACAACCTACCGATATGTTGTCAAAATCGAGCAGAAGCTCAAACAAAAGATGCGACAATTTGGGCCTGGGAACCCCTCGCAGCAAAAGCCGAGAAAGGGCGGACCCAACCCATAGATCAAAGGACAGAGAAAAGATGGATAGTATCAGGACAACCAGTCCAAGCCACAAGAAAATAAGGACACCTAAAATACAAAGAAAGATACCGAGAAGTGGTGTGACTTCCATAAGATCCCTTGACATTTCAAAGCAGACTGCAGTCATTGGTGGTTGAAGTGAAAGCCTTTGAATCAGATGTGGGTTCTGACTCTGAGTCATAACCATAAAGGGGAATACGTATCATTGACGCAGAATCTAGTGCCACCATTGCTACCACCAAGCTCCAGCCTGGTGAACCAAACGAGCTAGAAGAAGGAGAGCGCCTCTTCCATTCACAGATGTGGGTAAAAGGAACCCCACTACACTTTGTCGTTGATAGCGGTAGCCAGAAGAACCTCATCTTAGCAGAGGTCGTCAAGCACCTGGCCTAGCCGATAACATCACACCCACAACCCTACACCATTGTATGGCTTTGCCAAGGAAGCGATCTTCACGTCAGCCAACAATATTGACTATAATACGACACCAAGCCCTTCAAAGACCAAGTATTGTGTGATGTTGCTCCTCTCGAAGTTTTTAATGTTTTTTTGGGCCAACCTTATTTATGGAAACATCGTGTTGTATATGAGTCTAGGCCTTGTAGTGTTATTATTACTTTGAATAGGAAATTGTACAAGATACCCGAGGTAGTCCCTCTTAGTGTTATTTCCTTTATCTCTACCAAGCAATGCAGGAAGGTCATATCTTAGAACAGGAAATTTTTCTTCTTCCTGATTCACTCTTAGAGTGAGCGAAATATCTCAACCACATCTAGGGTCTCCGCGACCAATCTCTCCACACAACATAAGCGAGTGGATAAGGTCGTGGAAGAATAATAAGATATCTTCTCCTCTCCTACTGGAGTGCCTCTGCACTACCAGGTCAAGCATCCCATTGATCTAACCCCAGGCACACTGCTACCCAATAGGCCAGTCTACCATCGCTCTCTGTTAGAAAACAAGGAGATCAAGAGGCAAATCCAAGAACTACTCCACAGGGGGCACATCCGTCCCAACTCATTGCCTTTTGGGAGCCCAATCGTGTTGATGTAGAAGAAAGACGAGACCTGGCGACTCTTCATTGATTATCGGGCCCTGAATAAAATCACAGTTTGAAACCGGTACCCAATTCCCTAAATCGACGACCTCCTTAATCGGCTCACGGGGGCCAAATAATTCAATAAGATTGATCTGAAGTCTGGCTACCACCAAGTGCCAATAGAACAAACAGATGTGTGGAAGACTGCCTTCAAGTCAAAAGAAGGTATTTTTGAATGGATTGTCATGCCCTTTGGTTTGACAAATGCTCCAACAACTTTTATGAGGATGATGGACGATATCCTACGACCTTTCACCAATACTTTTGTAGTGGTGTATCTGTATGACATCCTCATCTACAACAAGACTTGGGTGGAACACTTGCAGCGTATTCAACAGGTTCTGCACACTCTGTGGCAACACAAACTATATGAAAACTTGGAAAAATGCTCCTTCAGCATGGACAAGGTCCATTACTTCGGCTACATCTTGATCAACATGGTGTGCATGTGGACCCAACCAAGATCCAGGCCATCTGTGACTGGCCAAGCCCAACCACGCTCACTGAACTTTAGAGCTTCTTGGGCCTCGCCAATTTCTATCGCAGGTTCGTACTGGGATTCTCTCATATCGCATGGGCCCTCAGCCAAGTAACCAGGGGTGGCGGTAAGGAAAAATTTGTGTGGGGCATGTCCCAACAACAAGCCTTCAATGAATTGAAGAAGCGTTTGTGCTCATCCCCAGTACTTTCATTACCAGACCTACAACATCCCTTTGATATCGAGATAGATGCTTCAAACTATGTTGTGGGTGTCGTTCTCACTCAACATGGCCACCCCGTGGCATATCATAGTGAGACACTATCATATGTTGTCCATAAGTACCCTACTCATGACAAAGAAATGTACTCCATTGTGGAAGCCTGCCACCAATGGAGACATTACATTCTTGGGAAGGAGATAGTCATCCACATTGATCACAAGCCACTACAGTTCATGCAGTCCCAAGGAAAATTGCAAAATGACCGCCAACAGAAGTGGTTAACATACTTACAATAGTTCCACCTCAACATCAAGTATAAAACATGAAGTACCAACCAAGTTGTTGATTGCCTCAACTGAAATCTAGTCGTGACACTCACCATGGTGCTAGATTCTTGCGGCCACGAGACCTCCGGATGGCCCCACCTCTATGAGATAGACCCTAACTTCTCCACCACCTACCAAATGTTGGGCGCCATCTCAGTGGTCGCTAATTTCTATATTTAGGACAAGTTGTTGTGTTGTCTGGGCCATCTCTGCATTCCATCAAGTGAGCGCGTGAAGATGATTTGGGAAGCTCACTACAGTCGGGTGGAAGGACACTTTGGCATCGAAAAGACAATGGCAGTGCTGCAGAAAAATGTCTATTGGCCGAAACTTTGACAGGATGTCGGCAAGTATATTAGGTCCTGCGCCTCTTGCACTATTTCTAAACCGACCACTAAGAAACATGGCATGTACACCCCTTTGCCTACTCCTAACAGTACATGTCGGGCCTCTTGTCCACCAAGAGGGGAAATGACTATGTTTTTTTGGTTGTTGATCGCTTTTCCAAGATGACGATTCTAGCCGCCTACAAGAAGGACATCACAACAGAAGCCACTGCCAATATCTTCTTTGAATGAGTATAAGTACATTTTGGGATCCCACAAGTCATTATCTCAGACTGTAACAGTCAGTTCCTCAGCTCATTTTGGCCGAGCCTCTGGTCACCACTGGATACCAAGCTCACCAAATCTACTGCCTTCCACCCCTAGATAGATGGCCAAACTGAGGTCATCAATCGGATGGTCGTACATATCTTGTGCATGTACAATTCAAAACACCCACGCACATGGGATGAGAGTCTTCCCTATGTCTAACATAGCTACAACTGATCCCTACATAGCTCAACTGACCATAGCCCCTTTCAGGTGGGGTTGGGATTCCAACCATTGGGCCCCATGGATGTAGCACTACCCCTGGCGACCACCTCGGCCAACTCATCCCCTACTCCACTAGAAGTTGACAAAGCCACCTGGTTCATTGAGTGCATCCAACACATCTACCAATAGGTTTAGGATATTCTACAGAAGTCTAATGCCAAGTACAAACAGTGCCATGATCAACATCGGGCGCCACATAATTTTCAAGTGGGCGACAAAGTTTGGTTGCATTTGCAAAAAGAACGCCTTACAGGGCCCCATAGGAAGCTTTGCCCACTCCGTTATGGGTCGTACACCATCACCATGGTTGTGGGTGACAATGCTTTTGAGCTCACCATTCCCCCCTTCCTTGGTCTGTATCTGGTCTTCAATATGGCTCTCCTTCGACCATATTTCCCACCATTATTCAACAACTCAAACATAACAAAGTAGTTGACCCCAACAGCACTCAACCCTAACTGCATGCAACAAGTATCCAGTGATCAGATTGTGGACACACAGATCAAGGGCACTCGACAACAAAGGATCCAGCTTTATCAAGTCGTTAAAGCAGGGCAACTCCTGCACCAAGGCAAGTGGCTCACCCGGGGCCAAATTCAATAGAAATTTCCTCATATGATGGGGGAACTCAACGCAATGGATACCATTGATTCCTAAGGATGTAGGATTGATCCACTAGCTCGAAAAACAGTTTTCCACCTTGGTAGTTTTTCGACAGTTTTTCGGGTTCCAAACTTCTGGGGTCTTTTTGAGGCCCTAAATGACGTTTTTTGGGGATTTGGGGCCCAAGTGATTGTTAGAGGCACTTACTAGGGCCAGTCGAAATTTTTTCTTCTCGGTTAGACCTTTCCAACATGCTATCGTGCACCTAAAATGGAGATTGTATGCAAAAGCTACGACCCCGTGAAGTTGATGTACTAACTTACCCAAACGGGGCCCACATGACTTTTGGCGCTTCATCTCCTAGGGTTAGGTTTTTGGATGTCTAGGGTTTTTGAAATTCCTATTTGTTGTAAAAGGTCTTCAAAGCCTCATTGTAACCATCTTCTTGCGAATGAACGCAACAATCACATCTCTTCTCAAAGATAAGCCGCCACCATTCCAACAAGCTTGTTTTCCATTGCATTTTATAGTTTCATCTTATTTCCTTATTAAATAGAAAACCAATTTTACTGTATCTCTGTTATTTTGTGTTAAGCATCTTTTAATAATTTGTATTCATTTCATTCTGCTCTTAAAATTTGGATCAACATCTCCTTTCACTATCACCTACCATTATCACTTCTTCACCCACTGGTTAGGCCTTTAATGTAGGAGTTGCTTTCCATGTTTGGCCATTATGACTTCAAAAACAAATGTGGTTACTCTAATAACTTCACATGGTCATATGTTTTTAAATCTAGGACCATATCATAATGCATTAACACCAATGTCCTCGATACTACAAATAAAATTCATATGTTTAGTTGGATGTCCATCCTTGGAATAGGCATTTCTTTCTTGCAAAATGATTCCACTAACATGTCTTGACAACAATAAGTGAGGCTCTCAACACCATTCCCAAGAGTATTTTGGTTCTAGTATCTATGATGAGGTTTTGTCTTTCTACTTTGGTGGCAACCAATCAGGACTAGTCATTGTCATTGTTCACTACATATATGTTCTTCGTTGTCTCTACTATTGGTATGGCCACATCAATTCTCTAAATGTAATACTAGCTTCATCCATTTCACAACTCATTTCACTCATTTGAAGTTGGCTATAGCATAGGAATTAACAAGTTCAAGGAGAATGTAGTAAAGAATCGCCATCGCTTTCGTAGCACAACCCCTAGCTTTGTTGAAATTAGTCAAACCTTGATTTTGTTAAGTGTACATAAGCTACATGAAATCCACACTTCATGGAAAATGTTAGTTTCCATTATGTTCTAGCCTTGTTCACCCACATGTGCATGCATGTAAGAAACTTCCATCTAATGAGCCAATTGATATGGACAGAGTAAGTCATTCATTGTGGTTGGATAGATATGATGGTCATGCCCTCCATGAGAAAAAAAAAATGGAATACTTTTTTATTTTTCTAATAGATATATTCAATCATTTCTTCCTCTAAAATTTGAATTTTCACTTCTTATCATTTACTTCAGTTATTAATAATATTCATCTTCCTTATGAGTAAATCTAAACTAGTAATAATATTCATCTTCCTTAGTAAATCTAAACTTGTTAATTCAAGCAACTAATTGTTTAGTAAACACCTTGAAGGCTTATAGAGGATCACAGATCTTAGGGAGTCAAATCACTCTTTGATAACTAACAGACAAAATTTTGTCTAGGTGATGCTTTGTCATGTTAAGTGGGCACTATGTGTTATGGTTGATATGCTTTGAAATGGTTAGCAATGGGCTAGATCCTTCTATTTTAGTTTCCTTCTAGGAACTTTGTTTGTTTGGCATAGCTTGAGTTATTGGGTCTTAGTTGATAATTTTAGTTATTGCATTGAGAGATCTTAGTTTTTTAGACTTATTAGTTTAAGAATTGTTTTGTTGGTGCAATACTTATCTCTTTCGGTTACAATGTCCACCGACACATTTTTTTTTGTAAACTATACACAACCTTAATATTATCTTAAAAGAGTATTGTACAAAAACCTTGTTGTTGGTCTGTCGCTAAGGAAACTAGACCAACACTAATGAAGTAGTTTGTCTATCTTAATAAGCCTATAAAACCTTTTTTTTTTTTAACTATAAAGCAAGGAAAAACATAGACTATAACTATCTGATAAAAGTTTGATTTCAATCTTCCTAGCATTATAAGAACTAGAGGGAGGTGGGGAAAAATCACCCAAGCCTCTTAAACTAAGAAACAGATAAACTAAATTGAAAAACATGAGAGAATTAGACTAGAGGAGGGTGGTCATCAGCCACAGGAACTTGAGGTTGTGGAAAATTCAACTTGGTCAGGTCTATTCCAACTACATTTTTTTCCATCAAATTGATCTTATGGTCCACCAACTTTATCTGAAGCTACACGCCATCTAACTATAAGAGAACATCTTGGTGAGCTTTGTGCCTCTCAACAAGCACCTTTCTCATTAGTATATTAATATTTTATTAGAGGTCAATAGTCTTCAGATACTGAGACTCCCCAACCCACGTAGTACTAGTGTCAGGAACCCAAGAACTAGTATTGTGTGCGACCTCTTCATTGGAGATGAAGTGACTTAGAACTTTGAAATCGACCTCCATTAAGTCAATTTCTACATGAATCTCAAGTGGAGTGTGGGTGTGGTAAGTTTACATGTACTCTACTACTGCAGTGAGACGAGAATGAGAAGAATGACGTCAGCGGAAATGCAAACTCTACTTAAAAAAAATATGGATTTGAGATAAATATAATAAAACCATAAATTATTATTTAACATGATATTGTAATTCAAACACATTAGTTTAGATGAACTTATCAAATACATGGTTATTCATTTTAACAAGTGTCTCAAGAATACTCTAAGATATTGGATAAAATGAAATGACATCATTTTATGATCCACGCCGATCTTGGTGGCCATCCACCTTTTCCACTGAATCAACATTTCAAGCATATAGTTTTGATAAACCATGATATTCACCCTTCTGATGGGGAATGGAATGTAATTACAGACATCATGTAATGATTTCCCAATGGTCTTATGTACATGGCTACAACATAGCGTTAATGCACTGGATCCCATTAGAACTCTGTAGTTAAGCACACTCAGGCTAGAGTAGTACTTGGGATGGGTGACCGCTCGGAAAGTCCTAGTATTTTACATGCCTATGGCATTTTATAAACTTAGACTAATTTATCCCACATGCATCATGGGAATTGTTATCCTCTCACTCTCTCATATATAATTGAGGTGAAGGAGGCCCTTTAAGTAGGCAATGGAGAGTGATGTAAATCTTGTTGCGAATGAAGCATAGCCAACATCCCTTTCTTTTTAGAGATAAGCTACCACAGTCTTCCAGTTTGTGTTCTACAATGTCAATGTTTTTCTCTCTTGTTCATTAATAGAAGTTGGTTTTCACTATATTTCTATGTTCTCTGCATGATCTCTATGTATTTCCTTGTTATATATTGGTTATATTTTTTCCTTCATGTCGTTCTCAAAATAATCTGGATCAGTGGTATCAAAGCAGTCTGCTCCTTGTCATTTCTTAGAGCTGGTCCCTGACAAGGTCAGGGTAGAGAGATTTGGGTCTCGAGCTAGTTTCTCTTGAGGATAACCACTCTCACTAGCCCAAGCGACCTCCCATGGTGGAAGAAAAGAGAGCTGACATAATAGGAGATCCTTTCAAGACGTTGCTTGAGGAATCCCTCGTGTGACAAAGGAACAAAATGATGGACAACTTTTCTCAAATCCTTCAAAGACTATCGATGGCGGTGACTGAGGCATCTTTGACAAGAAGTCATTTCACAAGTGTGACACCCTTCAAGGTACAAGTCAATTTTTATATCCCCTTATTTGAAGGCCAGATAGATGCAAATGCTCTAGAAAAATGGTTGAATCTGCTAGAAGGTTATTACTCTGTCCAAAAAAAATTCGACAGTGAAAATATCACCTTTGCGCTCCTTAAATTCCTTCCCCATGTTAGAGATTGGTGGGAAGGTTACTGGGATAGGTACACCACGGATGAATATACACTATTTGGGAGAGAACCCACTTGGGAGGCCTTTGTAGATTCCCTAAAGGAGGAGTTCTACCCTATCGAAAACTATGATGACCAATACATGAGATGGACAACTCTGCATCAAAAAAGAGACTAGACAGTGTCAGAGTACAACAACATCTTTCATACCTTATGCTCAAATATGGGTATTAAATACTTTGAGCGACACCTATTTTTGAAGTACTACAGTGGTATACACAAGTACATCCAAACATAGATGGATTTCTTGGACATCTCCTCACTAGGAGTTGCTTATCGATATGTAGTCAAAATTGAGCAGAGATTCAAGCAACAAAGTAAGTGAGAGTTCAGGTTTGAAAATATGCCAAAACAAAATCATGGAAAAGGTAACCCTAACTCACATAACAATGAACAAAGAAAGGAATATCAACCTCAAGAGCACCAGTCCAAGACACAAGCAAAGAAGGTTAACAAGAACTCTAAGAAACACACTGGAAAGTTGTGTGAGTTCCACAACAACCCCTGGCACAACATCGATGAATGTTGCTCGAAACAATCATTGGTGGATGAGCT
>JZKD02S0404996.1:0-18135 GCA_000966675.3 Picea glauca | reverse complement strand
AGTAGCCTTTTTTTCCGAATCGATCTCCTGAATACTGGAGTATGAGGATCTTCTTCTTTTGATTCTTGTTCTTCTGGAGAGTTTGATTCATCATCCTTTAATTCAAACTCTGTCTTCTCTGGTTCTTCCTTACTTGGTAGGACTTCATGTTTGACAACATCTTTCATTTCTCTAAATAGCACATCTTGGTTGTACACAACCTTCTTAGTTTCTAGGTGTCCCAAAGCTTAAAACCTTTGAGACCATATTTATACCCAATAAAGATAGACTTTTTAGCCTTCTTGTATAACTTACTTATGTTTTCCTTTAGAATGTGAACATAGGCATCACAACCAAATACCTCGAGATGTGTGAGATAGGGTTTCTTACCACTTCATAGCTCATGTGGAGTCTTGCCATCCAGTGCTAATGAGCATGATCGATTGACTAGGCGACATGCAGTACCCATTGCCTCTACCCAGAATTCTTGTCCTAACCCGACACCATTGAGAATGCACCTTACTTTTCTATGAGTGTCATGTTCATCCTTTCTACAACTCCATTCTACTGAGGTGTATATAGGGTAGTCTTCTGCCTTGATATACCGCACTTCTTATAGAACTCTTTAAATTCATTCTCGTAGGACTCTCCACCATTATCCATCCTCAACACCTTAATTCTTTTCTCCGGTTGATTCTCAACAAAAGATTCAAACTCTTTAAACATGTCAAAGACTTTAGAATTCTTTTTGAGGAAATATATCCAAGTATTCCTCGAGAAGTCATCTATAAATGAGACATAGTACATAGATTTTCCCAATGATGGAACCGATACAGGTCCAAACACATCACTGTGCACTAGCTATAAAATTCCTTCTGTCATCGTTGCACTAGAGGGAAATCATACCCGATTCTGCTTCCCATATACACAATGTTCATAGAAATCAAAATCCGAAGAGCAGTTAGACATACCTTCAACGATAACTTTACCATGTAGTAGTCGAAAACCCTTCTCTCCGATATGCCCCAATCTTTGATGCCACAACATAACCTTTTCTCCAGAGACTGTAGGAGTTTTCTCTTCTTTACCTCCAATATCAGGAACAATGGAACTATTACACCCATCACTGATAGTGATTCCTTCCAGCTTATACAGAATTCCAATCTGAACTCCCTTCAACAACATCATTGCTCCTCGAACCATCCTGTAGGTTTCTTTTTCAAATACTATTTTTACCCCTGCATCATCCATTTTGCTTACTGAAATCAAATTTCTAGCCAATCTTGGGATGTGCAGAACACCATGCAGTGTTCTAATCCTTCCATCTATGAGCCTCAACTTGACTTTTTCGCGTCCTATGATTTTGGTTGTCGATTCATCACCCAGGAAAACATTACCTCCATCATACCTCTCATATTCACAGAACCACTCCCTTTGGGGAGTCATATGAAAGGATGCACCTGAGTCAACCAACCATGCCTCATGATCTGCATGTGTGCTTGAAGAAGCCAAGTACACATCACCTCCTTCTTCCTTAGAGGTTTTTTCTTCTGTAGATGGAGCACCTTTAAATCCCTTCACTCTCTCAACACTTTTGGATCTACATTGCTTCTTGAAGTGCCCTTATTTTCCACATCTTCAACATACCTTTACAAACTTTCTGGGAGATTTAGATCTACCCTTAGATGTAGATCTCCCACTTGAGGACTTAGATCTATTTCTTTCCTGGGAGCGTCCTCTTGCAAATAATGCATCTATGCTCTATCCTTCCATGTTCTTCCATCTCATTTCCTCTGACAACAAGGATGAGACCACATCATTGAAACTAAAGGTAGTTGTATTACTACCTATGGCCACAACAAGACTATCCCACGAGTCTGGTAAAGAGCACAATAAACCGATACACATATCTTCATCTGAAATTTTAATTTCAACAGATAATAACTCACTTACCATAGTATTGAAGGTGTTCAAATGTTGTGTCACTGAGTCTCCATCTCTCATCGTTAGGTTATATAGCTTCTTCCACAAGAATAGTTTATTTCCCAGGGACTTGGACTGATAAAAATTCCCCAACTTAATCCATAACTCCTTGGTTGTAGCTTCCCCTGAAACATTCAGTAATACTAAATCTGGGAGACACAATCGGATTGTGCTCTTCGCCTTCTAATCCAAACTTTTCCAGTCATCTGTTGACATTCTTGTAGGTGCCATATCTAGACCCACCGCGATCCACTGATCTTTGTCTACCAATAGATCTTCCATCTCGAGCTTCCATAGCTCAAAACTTTGCTCTATAAATTTCTCGATCTCTATTTTCGAATTGCTCGCCATTTCTTTCACCTGAAGAATCAATATCACAAATCTCCAATAGAAACAAGGCTTATCACAGTCCCGAGCCAAACCCCTGACCACAAAGACATCCCCCTGAAGCCAGTAATTACTCTGATACCATGTTAAGGTTTTTCATTACACCAAAACCTATAGGTATTAGTAAACTTCCAAACCAACAACATCATCTTGAGTGGGCAGTTAGTCCCATGTTCCTAGGGTGGCGGTTAGTCAAACACCCCCCCTCCGACGTAACTCAGAGGAATTGAACATGGGCCAAGGCTCTAATACCAAATGTAGATTTTAATGTTTTATAATTATTTATTGCATATAGATTTTCAATAAAATAACAAAAAAGATACAATGGAAAATACACGTATTACACAAAGATTTTTCTCCTGGAAACCCAAACCGGGAAAATCAACATATTCTATATTCATCATCCCATTCATTGTTTACAATACAATATATATATATAGGATCGATCATGTAGCATCTAAAACCATAATCCAATAACCCAGATTAGTCAACAACCCTAATTACTTAACTGGAAATAGAAAACCATCAGTGAAAACCATGTGCCCAAAAATAGACGCAAAAAACCACAAAAAAATAATTTTTGGGGGCGCTCTGCCCTCCTCTAACCCCCATTAGTTCCAACCATGCAAATAATATAACACATACCCAACATTGTCCAGCATAAGAAGGAAGTCCATCTCAGATCGAAATCTGCGTCGAACCCACGACCTTGTGTGCATCATTGAGAATTGAAGCAAGAATCGAGACTTGTTTGAGAGCAATTGTAATAAGTGGAGGAAGTCAGAGAAATAGTCAGAGCAGTGGGAGAAGCACAACACACCAGAGTCATTCAACATCACTAAGGGTAAGTACAACACCTAGTGTAATGGCACGAATATATCATATATTGAGAATGTCTGAGTTTCAAGGAATGGGGTCGGAGGACCCTGAGCAACACTTGTTTGTATGTGACACAATATCGACTATGAAGAATGTCCAAGACAAGGCGATGAAGATCGTGTTGTTGGCCATGACATTCAAAAGTTGTGCACTACTATGGTATATGAATTTTCAGACAACTACACTGGCCAGATAGTCAAGAACTTTAGCAAAGATCGGACAAGCGTTGTTAAAGGAATTCAAAAATCTGAAATTTGAATCTCAATATATCACTGAACTAAAGGAAATTAAGAAAGTGTAGAATGAGAGAGTGTGGGATTATGAACAAAGATTTAAAGATGTGATGGGTCGATTAACCTTTCAAATTCCTGATAAGTAACATCGAGAATGGTTTATAGCATGCCTATTGCCACACATTCGTTGTTCGTTAACACATCAGAAGGTCATGTCACAACCAAAAGCATTGGAAATCACAATGAAATTGGAAGCATCTTTTATAGGATATGGCACAGGTATAGTCATGGTTGGTTGCGTTGAGAATTCAATTATCAGAGATAGCGAAGTGAAAGGAAAAGCACGAACATGTTTGGTGTATAACTTGTAAAACAAAAGGCCATAGGAGGGAAGAGTGTCCATCCTTCACGCAGTATATGGCCACATGAGCACCACACCTGTTGGCAGAAGGAATGGGGTATTGCGAAATATGTAAGACATGGGGCCATCATCCGACTACTTGTCCCTTACTGCAAAAATATCAGAGTAGCCCAAGAAATTTATTCTGTATTTTTTGCAAATCGGTAAGACACTATGGGGAAGACCATCGCACATTAGACATAATGAGAGAGCGTACCTCAGACGTGTATAGAATCCAAGAAGAAAATGTTGCAGGAGAAAGAGGAATTCCATGATACAACACTCCAAGAGGCTTTAATCAGGGTGGATGTGGAGGCTTCGATAGAGGTCGAGGACTTGGAGGATTTGGTAGAGAAGGCAAAGGACTGATAACTTGTTATAACTGCAATCAACCATGACATTTAGCAATAGATTGCCCAAATCCTTGCACGATGTGCATGTATTGCAGAGCCTTGGATCATGCGAAAAAATATTGTTCTCAACTGATAGCGAAGTGGTAGGTGAGAGGGAATCAGAACCAACATCAAAATCATAACCAGAACCTGCAGATGATAGCCACTAAAGAACATGACGATCAGCCAAGAGTAGCAGTTGTTACACATGGCGGAACGAGAACTGGACCAGATGTGATGGAAAATGAAAAGGGAGTGGAACAATGGATAAGGAAAGTAGTTGATCCCATGCTCGCGTTAAATCCGCAGAAAGAAAAATAAACTTATTAGCAAGCAAAGAAGGAGATATTAGGACCAGACTGGATAGCCTCAACATCAAAAACACCACCAATATATAATATGTCGTTGGTTTATGATCGCACTATTCCTGAAAGTCTAGTTGAAAAGGTAAATACTTTGAAAGAATTTCTAAAAAATTGTTTAGAATTGATGTAAGATGAGACAACAGTGAATGCACTACACAGGATGATTGATCAGTGTACACAAGACACAAAAGTACCTACAATGCAGAAAGCAGTGAACCAAGTCTTACGCAAGAAGAGGATAAACATGGAATTAATATTAAGTGCACAAATAAGAGAATATGACATGGACAATGTCATCTTGGACTTGGGATCAGATGTCAATGTTCTTCCAAGACAAACATGGGAGATGATTGGGAAATCGAAGCTAGTTTGGTCTACTGTTCAGTTGAAGTTGGCTAATTAGCATAAGATAATGCCGATCGAAAGATCGGTAGGAGTAACTGTGAACATAGATGGAGTGCACAGTGTAGCTGGCTTTTAAGTCATCGAGATTGTGGATAACAGTCAGTTGTACCCAACTTTGTTTGGAATGGATTGGGTCTTTGACAATCAAGAAATTATCAACCTAAAGAAAAGAGAGATGATTTTTGAAGGAGGAGGCTTAAAGGTCACAACACCATTAGATCCTATGGAGGCAAGAAGATATGTGGAGCCCACGAGCAAGGGGACCAAAAAATTATATAATATGACAACGTGCATGGATGACTATGTCAACCCCACTGCAGATGGTGCGCTTATTTGGAGAAGCATAAGCTCTTGTGTATTAGACTCAGAGGAGGGACTTGAACACTTGTAGCACCGGTTGCATGAAGTGTCGACTAGAATGTGTGATCGCATTACTCACTCTTTGTGTTGGACTAGAACAAAGGTACATGACACGCCGAAGTTTGAAGGATTAACTAAGGTAAGTTATTTTGTTAATGAATTCGAGCTGTAGATACCCAAACAACAAAGGTTATTAGCATTATATGTTGCACTGAGAGAAACACCGATGAGATGGTGGGCAACCCAAAAGGAAGGGATAGAGGATTGACAACATTGTAAAAGGTTGATGCAAATCAGGTTTGGAACAGAGAACATTATGCACAAGTATATGGGGATGGGCAATCTGAAGGATCATGTTGTTTGATGTATTACAACTTGGAGGAAAGTGCCTAAGCAGGAACAAACGCATAGGTTCATACATACGTTTGAGATATTTCCCAGGAACTGGTATTTAGAGCTAGAAGTGTGCAGAGGAATGACTAACTAGGAGGAGCTCATTGAAAACTTTAAGGTAACATTTAATTTTGAAGCCAAGTCACATTTAGTAGATCAACTTTGCAAGTCATTAGAGGTAAAATTGTTATGGAAGGACACATAGGAATAATACCTACATGTGGTGTGCACAGAGAGTTTGCGACAATGCATGAACTTTTGGAATGTTATAACGTTATTGAGGATGACCAAGAAGAAGAATACCCAAGAAATGTACATGTATCAAATATTGAAGAGGAGTGCAATGTAGTAGGTCCAACACTTGAATCTGATGCATAGACAAATCCCTTAAGAGTGCGAAAAGTGAACATTGGCACAAAGGAGAAACTAAAGTTTGCAAACATTGGTGATTATTGGAATGATGAGACTGTGGAAAAGATCGTAGACCTATTGCACGAGTATCATGATCTTTTTCCAGCCACCTTTTCAGGGATGAAGGGAATAACTGGAGAATTGGGCGAGATGAAGATCTTGTTGAAATCAGATGTTAAGCCAGTATGACAAAGACCTTACAGATTAAATCCAAAGTACAAGGAAAAAGTGAAAGTAGAGCTTGACAGGATGATAGAAGCTGGTATAATTGAACCTGTTGCAGAATCTGAATGCATAAGTCCAATGGTGGTTAAAGATAAGAAAACATGGGGCATTACAATTTGTGTAGACCTAATAAATTTGAATGATGTCTACTTGCATGACACGTTCCTAACCCCCTTTACAAATGAAGTATTGGAAAATGTAGGAGGGAAATAGGCCTACTCGTTCACCGATGGATTTTTAGGATACCACTAGATAAAGATTGCACCATAAGACAGACATAAGATGACATTTGTGATGGAATGGGGAAGCTACTAGTACACAGTGATGTTGTTTGGGTTAAAGAATGCACTTACTGTGTTTTCTAGAGTAGTTGTCGCAACCTTTAAGGAGTTTATTCATCACTTTCTTGAAGTGTACCTAGATGATTAGTTTGTCTTTAGCCTGTTGAAAAATCACATGGAAACTCTAAGGTTAATGCTTGATAAATGTAGACAATATCATATTTCATTAAATTTAAAGAAATATATTTTTTGCGCACCGTTTGGGACACTGTTAGGTCATCTGGTATGCAAGCAAGGTTTGTTAGTTGATCCAGCCAAGATAGCAGTAATTGTTAATTTACCACCACCTAAATTGGTGCAACAGTTGAGAACAACATTGGGTCATACAAGTTACTACCAGAAATTTATTAAAGGCTATGCACATATTACAACCCCAATGGAGAAGTTATTGAAGAAAGAAGTTAAGTTTCAAAGGAATGAAGACTGTAAGAAGGGTCTGGACGTATTGAAATAAAATTTAGTGAATGCACCCATTATGGTATTCCCGGATTGGCAGAAAGAGTTTCAATCTCATGTAGACACATCATTGATATCGCTTGATGCAATGTTAGCCCAGCCTGGAGAGGGTGAATTAGATCATCAGATTGCTTTTGGTAGTAGGAAGTTGTCGACTGCTGAGAGTAATTACTCGACGATAGAAAGGGAAGACTTGGCAATAGTTTATGCCTTGCAGAAGTTCATACATTATTTGTTGGGGTCCCACTTCAAGATGTATACAAACCATTCTACCCTCAGATATCTAGTGAACAAGCCAGTTTTGGGGGGGAGAATCTGCAGATGGTTATTGTTGTTCCAGGAGTATGATTTCGAAGTTATTGTGAAGCCAGGAAAACTGAATGCAGAAACATACCATTTGTCACGGATACTAACACGCGAAGATGCAGGGAACCTAGACGATAGCTTACCAAATGCATATTTATTTTTAGTTCAAGTGGTAGATGACCATTTTGCAGAAATTGTCCAATACTTGAGCGCGGGAGTGGCTCCATCCGATATGACAGTAGCCCAGAAGAAACAACTAGTGGTTAAAGCAGTGGATTATCAGTTGATCGCATGAAACTTATATAAGTTAGGCATAGATGGGATATTGGGACGATGTGTGCTAGAAAACGAAAGACCCATGATCTTAGAAGAGGCACATGATGAAATTGCATGCGAACATTATGCAAGAAAAGACGACAACGCAGAAGATCTTGTGCATGGGGTTATGGTGGCCTACCCTCCATAAGGACGTGAAGGAATATTGCCAGAGCTACGACATTTGCCAGAGAGTAGGAATACCATCATGAAGGGGTGAGATCCCCTTGAATCCACAAGTTACCTTGCAGATGTTTGACAAATGGGAAGTGGATTTTATCGAGCCGATTAACCCACTAGTGAGAAGAACAAGAGCCATATACATAATTATAGCGACATACTACTTGACAAGATGGGCAGAAGCAGAACTAGTTATAGATTGCAACGCAGAGCCAACTATGTGGTTCTCGTTTGAGAACATAGTTACAAGGTTTGGGTGTCTTAAAGTACTTATAAGCAACGAAGGGACTCACTTTGTGAACAAGACAATTGCGGCATTGACAAAAGAGTTCCAGATACAACATCGAAAGAGAACTCCATATCACTCACAAGCAAATGGAACTGTGGAAGCCTTCAACAAGATACTGGAGAATGCATTGGTCAAGGTGTGCAACATAGGGCGAGATGACTGGGATTTAAGGATCCCTACAGTGATTTGGGCTTACAGAACTACATGCAAGAAGTTGATAGGACTCACACCTTTTAGATTAGCATATGGTCAGGAAGTAGTCATGTCCATGGAGTTTCTTGTGCCAAGTCTGTGCATTGCTACGATGACAAACTTTATGGATTCTAGCATAGTTGAAGAAATACTATCACAGTTGCTAGTGCCAGAGGAAGATCGATTTATCGCAGGATTCCATCAGTAAGTATAGAAAGCACGAGAAAAGGCATGGCATGATAGACACATAAAGTAGAAGAAGTTCCAGATAGGAGATCTAGTACTGCTTTATGACAATAAGTTCTTACAGCACCCAGGAAAGTTTAGGATGCACTGCCTGGGACCATACATGATGAGATATGTGACTGATGCAGGTGTTGTTCAGTTAGAGAAGTTGGATGGACAATTCATGGAAGGACTAGACGAACACTACATAACTGAAGAGCCGAACTTACAGATCCAAAGTCTAGAACATAGTTCCAGAACCAGTTGAAATTCAGACCAACGTCGTAGAGGAAGATGACACCTAAGGCAAAAACAACATCAACCTCATTACTGAAGAAACTACGCAACCAAACTGCAATGTCGTCGGTAGTAGAAGAAACATAGAAGACATCGTCCTCAGTTGAAATATTCCCAATGGATTATATCCCATCGATAAATTCATCAGCAGAACATGTCCATTTATAGAAGGAAGCAAGGTACCCATTAGTTGAGCCACTGATGCCAGAGGGAGTCATAGTGGAAGGGGATATGTTAGGTATGATACCAGCTCTGAAATATGCTAACCATGATATCATCAACAAAAAGAAGTTTCCAGAGCTCGTACCTAGTAAGTTTTCGATGAAATCCACTAGTTTTGAGACCCACATGAAAATCATAGAACCACAGGTGTGGGCTAGGGGGTTGTGGAAAGTAGGTCTTCTAAACTCGTTCGATATACCGCATTTTGGACAGAGCTAGGAGATCAATGCATGCATGAAAATGTTGCTAAGTTGTGTGCACAGAGGATATATGTGGCTTGATAGGCCAATATCCATTGATACTGATTTAATAGTGTGCATTACAGGTCTTCCATCGCATGGGCAGGACCCTGGACCATTGTTTTTTGACAAGAATAATGAGAAAGCTCTCGCTGATAGTATGAAAGAAAAATTTCATACATTCCATGGACAAAATGGTCTGGACATCGCTAACACATGTGAGCTGACGGTAAGGTTTTTTTTTTAAATAAAAAAGGTGGAACCTGCTATATTATAGAGGCAAAAAGCTTTTGCAGAATGTACAAAAAAGTATGCCTGGAGTTACCAAAAATGTTGTCGATAACCGGAAACCAGCATAGGTAAAACAGAGTAGCATGATAAAACGTAAAGCCAAGTAGCATGATAAAACTTAAACAATGTAGCATCTGTCCTACACGAAGGAAACCAGGACAGATGACTATAGTCCAAATATACATAAAATAGTAACAAAGTAAACTAGGAACCAAGAGCATAAAAACCTAGGTGCCAGGTGGCCTGTCGTCCTCGTCCTTCTGCCACATGAACCCAGCCGGGATGGAAAAAGCTTGCGCGCAGAGGGGGCATTTCCGCTTAGCTGGTGCATTGGAGAAAGCATCGAGGAGCATGTCTAAGCTCTGTCCCATGGTGCGGGCCCGAAGCTCCAGGTCAGACAAGTGGCCACGAAGGTCAAACACAAGAGACATGTGCTCTTCCCGGAGGAGAGATCCATGCAAGCTGCCACCCACATCCACCGAGTCCGTCACCACTCCCAACCCAACGTCGAGCTCTCTCTGCTCCACAACCACCTTTGCACCCGCCATTCCTGGTTCCTTCGCCTGAAAGTCATAGCTGCTGACATTGTCATCACCGGGCCAGGGAATTTCTTCCACAATGCAGTCGGGGATGTAGTCGACCTACGTCGGAAGGGGAGTGCGTGTCTCCTGAAGAGTCGCCTCAGTGGCGCGGTTCTTTTCCACCATCATCAAATCCTCCATGAACGGGTCTTCCACCACTACGCAGGGTGGAAAATTCTCCTCCGTTCCAACATCCTGCCCGTCTTCCGGGGTATTGGTCTTAGCGTCACGGCTACAACCGACTCTTGGTTCAGCTATGGTGGCGAGGAGCGCCTGCTTCTCTGCCCTTGCTTTTTTCCTGATGATGGAGGTCGCCAGAGCCAAGGCGCGCTCCAATTGCTCTCTCCGACGCCTCTGTGCCTTGCAAGCATCCCAGACCGCGCCACAACGAGGTCTTCCCCTTTTTCGAGCCATGATGAGAGAGCAGAGCGAATACAATAAAAGACAGGTGAGCCAAGATGAAAGTGAATTTATTTGTTGGGCGTGAGCAAGCTTAACCTGTCTCGTATCATGCAGAGAAAGATACACCGAAAGTGCTAAGAGTCTGAGCTCAAAAGGAGCTGGGCTGCACCAGAGCAAACCAGCGAGAATTAGAGCCGAGGCAGGTGCAGCCCTGCTCTGTCCGAACATAAAGAAATTCACATAGCCAGGAGCCGAGGCCATATGCCCGCATTTAACCTCTCCCATCCCGAGTGCGCTATGATTGTTAATGAACGCGCGAGGGAGGAGTACTTCCAACCTATGTCTGCTGCAGAGGTCGTCCCCCATCGTTAATGTTGGCTTGTGGGTGGCGGCCCTCGGCATTTAAGCCCAAGCCGAGTGCGCCTCCAGCTGTCTCCAAATGGCCGCGTGTCACCCCATCCGGGGGTGAGCTGACGGTAAGGTTTGCAACACAAGCCTCAACCTATAAATTATTGAGGAAATGCAGAAGAGACCAAGTGCCAACAATGGTTATAGCAGCCACAAAACGATGTGTAGAGGATGTCTAGATTAACTGGGCAACATTTTCATTGAACCAAATTTTGATTGATTGCGAGGAAGTGTAGGACAAGGGGACAAATATCCACTACTCTTGGTTATTGATCCTAATCATGCTATCATCTTGGAGGGAGTCGAACGACAATCAGTTTTTGGGCATCAAGGAGAAATCGTGCTTAAACGCGCACTATCAGAACCTTTGGTACACTGCACATAAGGTGCGTCAGATGGACACTAATGTCACATTCTATATCTACAAGGAAACTATCAGGATGAGCATAGAAGGAACACCGCACATACCACCTCAAGTGGTCGAGGCATACAAAGCAGTGTGCATTTTAAGGCAAGGCGTCACCACATGTATGTTCAGACAAAGAAGTACCCAGATCAATAATGGTTGCTAATACAATACATGTTGACAAAAGAGGAGATGGGCAACATTATGCTTGATTGGGATGAGGAGTGGACGATTCCGCCCACAAAGATAGATCCATCCACGCAGCCAAACTCGAAAGTAATGACATCGATGAGGAGGAAGAAGAAGAGGACCAGGACAAACGAAAGAGTCCAAAGGAGCCAACGCCATTGCCAACACCACGCAATGACCGAAAGAGAAAAGAGACAGAGATAGGGAGACCCAGACAACAATGGCCTAAGCGCAAAGATGTTAAGGAAGTGGTTATTTAGGCGTTGACAGAAGAAGATTTGGAGAAGATAGGTGACCAAGTAAAAGAAGTCATCGACGATGCATTTCAACGCGCAGCACAACAACACAAAGATATGAACAAATGTATGCAGGCATATATGGTAGAATTGCGACAACTATTAGAAGCTGCAAACATCACACCAGGGAAACAGATGGAGGAGGAACCAAAAACAAGCATTAGCAAGAGTGGAGAGGCATGACCAACAATCTCCCAGTCCTTAGCAGTTGCAGGAGAACAAAGGTTGATTAAGCTAGCAACATGGGCAGTTGAGTTTCCCATGACATAAATGCAAGAACAGGTCAGGGCATTAGGTCGCATAGATTTAGTGCTCTCATAACTACCAATGGATGTATTGCAGGAGCTACATATGAGCACCACACAAGAGTTGAACCTACCCACCGAGAAGACATCTAGTGAGCTAGTAAATATTACAACAAAAAATGTTGCATTAGAGACAGAGTACAACAAAGTAAAACATGATTGCAACGAGGCCGTGCAGAAAGTAGAACGAATGCAACATGCATTCGAGCGAGTATATCAAGAACTCCCATAGGCACAGGTTGAGAAGGAGGCCCCGGTGGAAGATCAGGTCACTAAGATAAGTGAAGCCATTCAAGGCTTCTGCGCACGCATAGTTGATCTAAAAGCACGCGTGACACCAAGCACTCCACCTGAAGAGAGGGAGACGAGGAAGCAAATTGTGAAAACAACAGTGGACAATATCAAGACTCTAGAAGTAGAGTGTGGGAAACTGTATACAGAGACTATGGGTATTTGGACACAACTAAGTGAAGATAGGGTGCAACAAGAGATAACTCGGAAGATTCAAACTGCACAAGGAAAGGTGCAAAAAATACAAGTAATGACGAGCACATTACCACTAGAAGAGGTGGTAACTGCAATGAATGAGAACTGAAAGTTGCATTCATAAATGAATCAATTAAGAGTGGAGTAGCAGGCTCACGCACAACAGATAGAAGTCTTACAGGAAGAAGCATGCAGAGTAACAACGACCTTGACGACAACTCAAAGAATCATCAAGCATGCAGTTGAGGAAGGTGTCGAGAAGGTGCAGGCTTGCGTTACTGTTGAAACAGTAGACCAAATTTTGTATAAGGAACTAGAGGTCAAAGAAAAGGCCGCAACAATGAAGGCGACCTTCGAAGCATTCATGGCGCACTAGAAGAAGGCCTGAGTGGCTCGGGACGAGCCACAGGTGAGTGTTGGTGGCCTATTGGAAAGGAATTTGGGATAAGTTTTGGGATCTGCACCAAAAGGAATTCAATGAGTAAAAGGCAGTTAGAAGATGGACCAGAGTATGCGATGGGAGCAAACTTTAAGGAGTCAAAGAGCACGACAAAGCAACGTGCGAAAGGTGGAAAATGGTTATAAACCATTGGGTTTTGGGGGACACTTTGTCCACTTTTGTAACAGGCTTTTGGGAGACACTTTGTCCACTTTTGTAACAGGCTTTTGGGAGACACTTTGTCCACTTTTGTAATGGGTTTATCCCTATTTATGTATAAATATGTAAAGGGTTTTGGGGAAAAGGGGTGTGGTTCGACATATGAGAAGTTCCTGGTGCTTTTTTGGGAAGGAAATCGAGCGAAGGAAGAAATCTAAGGTATGACTAAGGAGTGAACTCGCATTGCAGCATAATGACTAGGCAGGTTTGGGTAATGTTACTGTTGCATATTTTGTAGCGTAGTGCGTAATTGTAAGATAATCATCAATGAATAATAACAGAAGCCAATCATTGTGGACGTAGCTCATGTTGGGTGAACCACGTAAATCTGTGTGTTTTGATGTGTTGTATTTGAAATTTATGATGTTTTATGATATGTGTTAAATGTATGGCTCACATATGGTGTTATAATGTTGTGCATAGCCTATGTTTAATAACAAAGTAACTATTAAGTGATGGGAACTGCGCACATGAGCGAATGGTAGCAAGGATATGAAGAATTCCTCACTTCCCCTCATCGTTGCAAAACCTTGGTTCCTGCAACCCCTCTAGATGCCTCGGGTGATACTTCGCTTGCCCTACATGTGATGCCGAAAGGGCTGGTGTCTAAGGGTTTTGTTGGTATTTGAATGATTAACCCCAGGTCTATCCCCTGCACGCCAACAACCTCTCACCTAAATTTCCTTTCGATTTCACAAAATTCCCCCAAATATTAGATCTAAAATGGATGCCAACCTAAAAAACACACAAAACAACAATCCACACCTTCTTTGATCAGGCGAGTCGATTAACAAACATGAGAGTTCTATTGTTGATAATTATTAGATTGTCAATCTTTGTGCTTAAATATCGTGTTGGTTTATTCTCATTTTCATGCTAACTATAAACTATGATAACAACAACATATTTCAAGCGATATCTTTACCAACAATGACAATAATAACTCATAATAACAATGATAACTAACCTAAAGATAACAATAACCTAAACACTTGCCTCGAATGATTTAACAATCAACATTAAATTGATATATTCAGTTAGAACCACAACTCATGAGATTTGTAAGGAAGACCCACACCACACATGGAGCACATGATGTAAATGGGAGAAACATAAGTACTAGGATGAAACCCACACCAAACATGAGGTAGATGCACTTATCTCAAAACTAATAGCATAATATCCCACTCCAAGCATCAATCAATAGAAGCTAAGCCATACACAGATTATCACAACAACACGCAAAAATGTGTAACTTATTCTCTTAGAGGCTACATCTACTTATAGGTCGAGGGATCATTTAACATGGTCCACTTTGACTAATAATCAACACAATTAACTTTGATTGTTATGTCAAGTGTCCTTTTTGTTGACATTGTTTGATCAACTTAATTACATTATATTGCGTTGTTTGGTAACTATGGTTATTGAATACAAAAGGTGGTATTCACATCCGATGTTATTACCTAGAAAAGGTGAATTGAGTGACTAATTGGTGAAGTGACGATTTTGTCTAAGTCTTATCTCACTTAGCAAAGAGTAAGAAGTTTGTCTCTCTCAATAGCCAATGCTTGGTGGATGAAGGGTGGTCTTTTCTTTGCAAAAAGGGAATCCATTCCAAGCATCTAATGTTGGGGAAAGGAGATGGACAACTCCTCGACCAAGAGATTGGGTTTCCCACTAAGCATAAGGTATTGACAAGGCTTGGAAGTAAACTTGGAAAATACAACTAGACTTTTGGAACAAGAGTCAAGTATGAGAAAAATCGGGGAAGAAAACCTGGCAAGCAGGTAAATGTCTAGAAGTTGGGAAACTTAGATAGTTGTAGTTGAAAAGTAGAGCAAAGGCAAACCCAATAAAACACATTATTGAAGATGACTTTTTTATCAAAACAAGCGAGCCAAGATAATGGATAGCTTGAACAAAGAGGTAGCAATCTATTATTAGAGAGCCAAACTTGTGAATGTGAGTAGTGAGAAGAAGCCCAATAACCATATTGAGTGAGAGAATGTTGTGTTATACCAATCCCCGAAGGAATCCAAGGCCATCTAGAAAGCAAAGCTAAGAAATTGTAGGAAGAAATTTGTAATAGCTCCAAAGCCATAGGCAAAACTAAAGACAATGTGTAAACATTGCATTTAAGTAACTAATCTAGTCTAAATCTTTTTTCTCTAGTTAATGAAGTTGCTTGTGTAATATAACTATGGATTTGTTTTTTTACAACCTCTTCTTCTACTTTTTATTTTTTATCCGCTGCTAATTTATTCAAGAGTTAAATAGTAAAGTTGGCCCATTAATACACATTGCACTAAGGTTAAAGTTGAAATTGTTTAAGGCTTCCATGCTTGCCATGGAAATCCATTTTCAATGCCATTGGGTAATTCCAACCTATCCACTTGATACATATCCTAATCACTTACTTGATTGGATTATGATTAAGGTCTTGCAAGATAAAGAGTTCCAAGTAGATTCTATGCATATCTTTACAAGAAAGTCGGGATGTTAAGGAATTGAGTAATTGGACAAGTCAAGGTTTGATGGAAATTTTATAAAATTAATGAGGAAGTAGGGGAACTGAAGGATGTTGTGCGAGAATGATACCCATTTGTTTGATAAGAATGATTGCATTGATGATGGTCTTTCCAAGGGGATGAGATGTAATCTCATATGAAATTTAGATATGTCTTTATGCACATCAAGAATTAATACAATGTTATGGTTGTAATCTCGAGGATAAGATGTTGAACAAACATTAAATTTTCTATAAGATTGGAGCTTGTGCCAATATCCCATTTAGCGTAGGAAGCATGTACACTAACATAAAACAATGCTTTCCTCACCTTGAAATCAATCATGTTATAAATAATGAAAAAAGAAGAAGAAGAAGTTAAATCTGATCAAACATGGTCTCAATTTGATGCTAATTAATGGAATGATGTTCCATACCCCTTCTAAGGTTGAAATCTATAAAGACATGTTTCCCAACCATCTCTTGTGTGCAAGTGACACATCTTGCTTGCATAAGAAGATCGTGGATAGGGCAAAGTGCAAGTCCTAGGTGAATTTGGTGGAATAGATCCCGTAGAGTCATAATTTCTTAGCTAAAGTGCTTTCAAGCATTGAGAATGTGGGATGTTCATGTTGTGAGATGGTGATATGTCATTGCAATGTTCCCTAAATGAGGAAGGGCACACTTGCCTCAATTTTAAATTAGAAGCACAAGTAAAATAAGTTATTAACTTGGGACAAGTGACACAAGGGGGGTTATGACATGCCAATTGGAACTCAAATTGTGTTTTGTGCATATCGCACAAGAGGGTCATAAACATGTTTTGCATTATGCCTATGTATGCTACAGATTGAAAACCTTGGGAAGAGAACCAAGTCAAATACTCACCATTGTCGTGTTTTTGCTTCTAAATTCACAATTGCTAAGCACTTAAAGTAACTAATTTAATGCTTATCTTATAATTTATCGAAATAGCTTTTATGACTTTTCCATGACTTGAGATTTCATGAAAATGGAAAAACATCCGTCTTGTGACTAGAATTGTTGCATATCCATTGTTGTTTAGTGTAATACCCATGTTTCCCCCAATTTGTAAATATAACTATAATTGGCCAAGAGACTATGGTGGACTAAATATGTGTGGATGTTTGATTTGATGAACCTTTATATAAAAGGGTCAATGTATGAATTTCTATTATTAATAGAATTTGAATATGTGTTGCACAACTGCTGAAAGGGGGGAAGTTTGACAAGATAGACCATGGATGCTATGAGAGAGATGGTGAGGGGAAACCAAGAACGATTGAGATGACCCTCATGAGACCAGTACCTACTGGTTGTAATTGCTCAACAGTCCTCTAACCCATAAATGAATTACCAATCAAGATGGTAGTTGGAAGGCTATCCTCAATAGTTAATGAGGAGATGGGGTAGGGTACCCATCTGTAAGGATTCTAAGCCTGACCACGAATTGGGATTCAAACCCGCACAACCTTGCTGAGGAAAGCAAAAAAGGAGGTAATTCGGGGACAGAGATGGATTTGTGAGATAACATAATAGAGAAAACACTCTCTCGAGAAGAGAAGGGAAGAATACTTCGACTCTGGAGTTGAGAGGAAAAAGCTGAGCAGTAAGCTCAATTTGGTTGTAAGAAGCCATGGGCAGGGTTTGGCTACAAGATGATAAGCGAGGTTGATGAGTGACTGAGGAAGTACTCGTGCAAACCTCCTTACTTGGAGTAGAGAAAACTAATTGCCAAGTTCCCGTGGGAGGAGGAGAGTAACCTTTGTCCTCGACTGATGTGGAGCAAGGAGAAAGAATCTCTTTCAGAGCACCATGGTCTAGCTGGGGGATGGCCAGTGGTAAATCCGTTAGGAGTGACTGTGCCTATGGTTGGGAGGAAATAGGCACCCCTTTCAACAGTTGCTTCACATTTTCCAGTTCTAATAAGTATTTTCATACTCTGTGTATTATATTGGATGTGATGATGAAATGTTTGTTTTTATGATTCAGTCTTTCAGTGTTTGAACAATTATTAGAAATGCTCTTTGATTTCTATAAACTGTTATATCTATATGATCTTTGATTTATCTCAGTTTAACTGTTAGAGAGTTATGGGATGTGAGACGG
>JZKD02S0404974.1:0-18135 GCA_000966675.3 Picea glauca | reverse complement strand
CTGATAAGTGTTTTGCTTATATTGCATTTGAAATTTATATGCTGTCACATATGTTCATAGACTGGTGGAATTGTAAATGTTTCCTGTGTAAGAATGTCTCTGTAGTAATTGATGACATGGAGTAGATGTTAACTCATAGAACTTGTGAAATTGTAAATGATTTCAGCATGAGAATGACCGTGTAGTGCTTGATATGAATGAGTTGATATATGCTTAACACCGAGGAAACCGTGCTCGACTTACGTTGATAAATGAATCTAATCATGCCCAGCCATTCTCGGGAAGTTGTCTTCCTTTATCCGCTTCCGGAAATGCCCCGGTAAGGATCTCTTCAYAGAGATTCCCGCCTTGGAAAGGCTCACCAAGAACCCAGAATAAGGACTCGAAYGCATAGGCCTTATTAAYMYTGTACGAGGAGGAACGATCCTATTAAGGTTCCAAGATAGTAGTGTGGTGAGATGAAATAAGTCGATGGATGAGATCTCGTCGGAGGACCCATAGTCATTCACGACCATTAGATTGACGAGAGTAACGAAGACGTTACATAACTTGACCCTTTATCCTCTATCACCGTGAGCAACGAGAAATTGGGATCGTAAAATCCAAGACCCAAAAGAACGAATCTAGACCGTTAGATCTCGGTCCAATTACCCGTCAGCCATTGGATCTGGAGAAGCTGCGCAGGGGTAGGCATGTGAGGAAATGATCTGAGTTGTCGGATCTTAGATCATTGTCCCGACAACCGTCAGATCTCGAGAAGATGCGCTGGAGTTAAACTCTAGTGTGCAGAGGAAGAGTCCTAGCCATTGATCTCGTAAGGACACGTGTCAACATCCCAAAGAAGTCATTGGGACAACAGAGTCATCGGGGTTTTGTTGAGACTGAGAATCGAGGCCTTGTGGTTCTCGAAATCCTGAGAACAGATCCTAACTATTGATCTCGGCAGGACATGTGTCAGCGTTCTGGGGAGTCGTCGAGATTTCAGCCATCGGAGAATTTAGGAGTGTAGAACCATTGCAATAGGAAGTCGCGATTTGCGAATTCCTGATAGGATCTGATCCGTCCAAACAATAGGGACACGTGGCAGAGGATCCCAGAGAGTCGGAGTTCGACATATCGGGGATTTCGAATACATAGAACCCTTTCCACCCAGAATCGCGATTTGCGATTTACCGATAAGATCTGAGCCACCCGTTCACATGGGACAGGTGTCAGAGATCGGACGAAAGTCGCAGATCGGGAAATCGAAGTTTCCAAGGACATGGAATGCCCGCAACAGGAAATCGCGATCCGCGATTTCTCGATGGGATCAACACCGTCCATCAGCGAGGACGCGTGGCGAGAGATCCCAGAAAGTCGGAGTTCAGCATATCAGGAATCGACGTATCGGGGATTTCAAGGACATAAAACCCTTACATTACAAAACTGTGATATGCGAATTCCCGACATCATCATAAGCCATTGATCCAAGGGACGCGTGTCGAGCATCCAGAGAGAGTCGGGAATCGAGATACTGCGGGTCTCGTGGACGTGGGTCTTGTGACATGGGAAACCCCGTAGCCCCAACGGGAATAAGGTAGTGGTCACGGAGTTGGTCGTGTGGACCAGGGGCTAAGCCAGTGGGGCGAGCATGACCAGAAAGGCGCGTCGCAAATCGGGAAATTGCGAGTCCCGAGGACATGTGTTTTGTGTCATCACAAATGCCGAAATCCCGATGGGAGGTTATACGGTGGTGGTGTTCTGGTAAGTGGTCACATGGACTATTGTATAGCATAGAGGGCTAATGCGTTAGGGGCATATCGGGGATCGAAGAATTGCGAGTTCCGAGGACTCGTGAATTACGATAACAGAAATCCTGAAACTCCGATAGGAGTAGCCCTAAAAGAAGGTAAGACCACAGTCGTAAAGGAAGTGAACCACAGGCTTGGCCTGGGGAGCTAATGCGTAAGGAGCGCATCGGGATTCGGAGGATCATGAGTCNNNGGGGGGGGGTGAATGAGTTTTGACATTAGAAACCCCGAATCCCGATATTGAACCAGGGATTGGCACTTCGCTAATGCAGGCATCTGGAGATGTTCCTTTTTAAGGAGGAGATTAAAACCAAATTTTTTTAAACTATGATAGTGGGTGTGTTACACTTTCTCTTACGCGTGATCTCTAAATGCCACTCAGAGCAATATAGTGAATGTGGCCCTGCAGGCGAGCCTCGTTACTGCGCGCGGTGAACGTTACAGACACACGGTGAACGCGCTCTATCGCCGTCTCCACATTTTGCACCAGTACTGACGAGCACCTGGTGAATGGTAACGCCCCCATGACTAAGCGAATGGTAATGTCCACCTGAAAAGATCCCATTTTTGTCGGTGCGACAGGCCTTAAAATTACTGCTTGCTGCTTAATATAGTTATAAAGTTCTACATGCAATGGATGATCTGGACAAAAACAATATATTGTCTTGCTGTTATTATGTTTGGACGACCCCGAGCCCTCGTGTCTGTTGAAATGAGGAAGAACATCATAGTCCATTACCTTCAGTAACTCTTCCCTACCACAACCTTGCAACACCTGTATTTTTTTCCGAGTCCTGTCTACTATATCTTCCTTCATCTCTTGCATTTCTAGAGCAAGATTTGCTTTATCGTTAAACAGAACCATAGATAAAGAATCATCACTAGTAGTTCTATGCCGAGTAGTAATGGATCGACTACATTCAAGAACTCAGAGATAAATTGTCGACTAATACTATCATAGCCATTTGGAACATCAGAGTACTTATCAATATATTTCTTCAAAAATTCCTTGCTAGGCAATAGTTTGCCTCCATCTGTTTGAGGTGGTTCGACTGTTATTTGTGGAAGAGTGACTTTAGGAACATGACCTTGTATGCTGACACAATAATTGTCCCAATCGAACTTGCTAAAATAATCCAGAAATCTAAATAAAACCTCTAGTAGACCCCTTAGTGATGCATGGAAAAGATGAAAAAATATACAGGACCAATGTCTCCAAAGCATATGTAGAAATAAGTCCATGATGAGCGCCAAGAATACGACTTTCATAATAGCACCATGCTTTAACAAGTATAATACTACGTTTGCATAAGTGTTTCTTTGCAATCAACATATTAACCTCCTCAAGAAAGCAAAGGGTACCAAGTCCTCCAAGCTGATTGAAGGAGATGTCTACAACAATATTTTCAACAAGACGTTTCACAAGCCTGACCTTGGGCAGCACAGTCAATTTTGATATCTGTTACAACATCAGCTCCCTCTAGGGATGGTACTTTCTCATAAAGTGCCAAGAACAGTAGACCAGGTGCCTATATCCATTGGACGACCTTATGAAATCATCCTTATCAAATACTGAACGCTGTCACTTTACTTGCATCTTTGCGGAACGAAAAACTGCTTATTCATCCATTGAGCTATGGAGTCGTAATGCTTTAAAACAAAACCATACTGGATTCAAAACTAAACTGAAAAACATATTGAAAACCATCAATGTAATCTAATGCTTGAATTCAAGCTTATTTATATACATCACCTACTCTAACTACTAAAAATTTTTCACTGAATCAAATGATACGAAAATGCCAGTGAAGCCAATCCAATAGTTTCCTACTTATTTGAAACTTTCTCACACTTTCTTCGAGCAGGCTTAAAAAGTAAACCGACAACTCCCATCTAACTTGTTGGTGATCATGGATTTGCAAACCTTTCATCAATTCTTGTGACCAAATATTCATGACATAGAATATTCCTCCATTAAATGAATCCAAAAGATCAACAAAAGGGTCTTGGAAAAATATATCGTCCCGAGGTTTTAAAACATCGAGGACTACCCTATGTTTTGATTTATGATGCTCAAGATCATTAAACATGGCAACCATATATTTTTCATGAATCAAAGAAGATTCTAAAATCTGATCTTCTGGAAGGAAATCATCATAAATAGGTTCACTAACTTCCTATAAAGTTCCATGAAATACATGACTGTCACCATTTAAAAATAAATTTACATTTTCAGAAATGGAAGAAGTTTGGCACTCATATCCGGGACTATGTGAAAGCTGTAAATTTGTGTGAGTAGGGGCAGACCCTTCTCTTCCTTAGTTAAGGGATAAGGTGGTCTCTGTATTTTCTGAATAAAACAACAATCATTCCTTTCTATCTCTTTTGCAGGTTGACCGTGATGCTGAATATCTTCTTCTTGAGTAATTTCACAAGATCCAACATCTTTATGAGACAACTCTTCCTCATACTGATTATCTTCATCAACTTGATAAATTTCTATTTTTTCTTCCTCCTCCTCAAGAGGACTTGTATCACAACAATCTTCAAAAAGGATTTCACCAGAATATATCATCTTACAATGTTGATGAAAAAGTGTGTGAAAGCATCTCAATGAAGGAATACTGGAATGGGGTAAAGATTTATACCAGAGTCTAGCATCCTTTTCCAATGAAAACAAAAACAATTTCATGAGGACATCTTCATGATGTACATTTAATTCCTCCATGAGATTGTGGAATTCAAACAAATGTTGACCAGGATTATTGTCCTCATATTCTCCAAATTTAGGACAGATATCTGCCCAAATTTTAATGTCTGGAACAGTGTTTGGAAAGCCATAAATATTTGTAAAGTCCAGAGGGGCAAACCTTGCAACAATTCGAGCAGCGAACGAATTCGAAATTTGAGACCAGTGGAGTTGCCAACAAAATCATGTAGAGTCTACGAACCAAGGAGTCGCCAAGTGAATGATCACAGCCAATTGAATGTCTATCCCTTTTTCACCATCAAGAGATAGATCTGAACTTTGTCGTACCCCAGGGAAGATAACTTCATCCTCCGTCCCCGACAACGACGCCAGAAAATGTCGTCGCAAGAGTTGACTCTAGGCTATAAAAGAGCCAAGCCTTAGCACATTTTTAAAAGAAATAAATCTTGTTGATTGGTCAGTCATAGGAGGCTTCTAGAACTAGGTCTAAAATAGTCATTCCACTCATTTATAGATCAGAAACAAAAGGCATGACCTCGTTTGTCTAATTCATTTTAAAATCATGAGGATGGATAGAATATAGGGGATGAACAAAACTGAAAGAAAAAGCCAAGCATCTGGTCTTCCTTTCAATAGAATAAATAACAATAAACTTCAAATATCTGAACACAGGTCTTGTCTCACTCATCAAAAGACAGAGGAAATGTTGTGAACAAATAAAACTTGTAAATAAGCAAAAAAATTAGGATGCAGGTCTTGTTCTACTTACAACAAAACAAAGGAAAAACTGCACCTTAAGGAATGCTGCGAATTAGCTACAACAGAGGTAGTACTGAATTGTAACCATTACAAGTTGAAATAATGAATGTAAGGAAGAAAGAGCAGTGATGAAAACTTCAGAAACAATAATACAGGAAGAAAACGGAATTAGACAGTGACAAAGTATGGAATCTCTTGACACTCTGTTCTATATTTGATAAAAAAGAATGCATTACAAACCCAGCCTCCAAAAGGCTTCCGGGCTGTCCCCCTTCTTTTTATTGCATCACACCTATTTAATTACCCCCACCCACAATACGTTACATCGCTCATATCTCTATGTTTACAAAAATAATTTAAAATAAATATGAAATGCTTCATCTTCGTGGAAAACTGCAATTGCCAGGTGTTCTGCTGTTACTAGCATTGGTGTGCGCTGGAAAAAACTCGTTCAGATACCCCTGGTCTCTGCCATTTCAGCAACATGTGTCTTCACTACCCAACATAGATAACCTTCCCCATAATGCTTGAACCATTCCCAGCTTATCATGTTTATGTGCAATCTGTAGTAAAGTTCCAGTGGTAGTATTTTTACGCCCGCGTAAAGCAGCTATATCATTGCACACTTACAGGGGAACATGCTACACTCGATCACCACTGCTGGTAGAAAAAACAAATAAGTTTCTAAGATTTTGTGGAGAATGGTTAGTTTGTCCCCCACTTTCTGATTCAGATCTGTCTACTGGTGTAGCGATATCCATCTCACTTCTCCCGTTGAAAGAGCCCTCTTCATTAACATCTTTTGGCCCATTCTCGGGCATCAGAGATTTGACAAGTATTGCCTGAGCATCAACAATTATTGAATCATTATCATCTACAACATACCAAATTTTCTGAATGGCCGCTACCATTGGAAGCTGCTCCAACTCTTCATTTTGAATAAGGATTTCTATATCTTGAATTTTAGCAAATTAGAAGTCCCTTTCCTTCTCTAAATTGTTCACAGAAAGCTTTAATTCCGAAACCTGCTCACTCACATCTTGAACGTGCTCTACAGAAACATACTCGGGAGGCACTGGAACATGCTTCCCTTGCTTACTTCCACTTGGACCAGCTCCAAATCCATCTGTACGTCGAATTGATGAAGACGAGTGAGATTGAATTGATTTTAAAATTCCTCCGATGCCCTTATTCTTGGACGAGCATTGCATTGAAGACATTCCCTTTTACATCGTAGAAATTTTAGAAAGTCCTTAAGCACAGGGTGATTTTGAATGCTACCAGATTGTAGCAAGTATATGTTCTCATAGTGAAAAATATTCCTTTGCCCCTTTTTGGGGCCAACAAGCCATAAAATATCATATGTACATATACACTGTTCTTCACCACTGACACGAATATGCTTGAACCGAGAGACCTTCTCAATCTCAGCGTCGAAATACCGAATACTCTTTGGGATTTCTTGCTCGTCTGGGTAGCACGACACGCAAATGATACACCCTGGGCTTACTATCTGGCGATTCTCATCTTCAAGCCACCTCGACGAAGGACGAAACTTCTGATACAATTCCTTCCATCTTTTCACATCCGCCACCTCCAACTTTTTGTCGCATTTGTCCGAAAAACCTTCATAGTGAACTATGAGTTTTCCATACTGCAGCCAAATGGAAACATAATACCGTGAATCGTCACCGTTGCCAGGTTGGAATTAAAGACCGCCGACAATACTCCTCGTACAACGGTCGCGGGTCATAATGAATCAAGAGGCTAATTGCAGGAAAGCACAACCAACTTCTGAGAATTTTGAGACGGGGATTACATCGTGAAATATATGCAGAATGAATGAATGATGGGTGGTGAAAGAAATGGCCGTGCGACATCGTATGAAATAAAATGGCAAGGGGTTTGATTGATAAGGTGAAATTAAATTCGCCCTGTGGTAATAACTATACTTGTGTCTTCCATTGACCCCAGTCAGCTGTACTTCAAGCTTGAAGGTGGTAGCCTCGGGACTAGACATAGATCGTAGGTTTGAATTTCTTCAGTTGAGTTCAGGCTCTGTTGTTGCTTTCCCTTACGCGTGATCTCTGAAGGCCACTCAGAGCAATCTAGTGAATGTGGCCCTGCAGGAGAGCCTCGTTACTGCGCGCGGTGAATGTTACAGACACACGATGAACGCGCTCTCTCACCGTCTCCACGTTTTGCACCAGTACTGACGAGCACCTGGAGCATGGTAACGCCCCCATCATTAAGCGAATGGTAATGTCCACTTGAAAAGATCCCATTTTTGTCGGTGCGACAGGCTTTAGAATTACTGCTTGCTTCTTAATATAGTTATAAAGTTCTACATGCAATGGATGATCTGGACAAAAACAATCTATTGTCTTGCTGTTATTATGTTTGGACGACCCCGAGCCCTCGTGTCTGTTGAAATGAGGAAGAACATCATATTCCATTACCTTCAGTAACTCTTCCCTACCACAACCTTGCAACACCTGTATTTTTCGCCGAGTCCTGTATACAATATCTTCCTTCATCTCTTGCATTTCTAGAGCAAGATTTGCTTTATCGTTAAACAGAACCACAGATAAAGAATCATCACTAGTAGTTCTACGCCGAGTAGTAATGGATCAACTACATTCAAGAACTCAGAGATAAATTGTCGACTATTACTATCATAGGCATTTGGAACATCAGAGTACTTATCAATATATTTCTTCAAAAATTCCTTGCTAAGCAATAGTTTTACTCCATCTATTTGAGGTGGTTCGGATGTTATTTGTGGAAGAGCGACTTTAGGAACAGAACCCTGTATGCTGACACAATAATTGTCCCAATCGAACTTGCTAAAATAATCCAGAAATCTAAAAAAAACCTCCAGTAGACCCCGTAGTGATGCATGGAAAAGATGAAAAAATATAGGACCAATGTCTCCAAAGCATATGTATAAATACGTCCATGATGAGCGCCAAGAATACAACTTTCATAATAGCACCATGCTTTAACAACTATAATACTACATTTTCATAAGTGTTTCTTCGCAATCAATAGATTAACCTCCTCAAGAAAGAAAAGGGTACCAAGTCCTCCAAGCTGATTGAAGGAGATGTCTACACCAATGTTTTCAACAAGACGTTTCACAAGCTTGACCTTGGGAAACACAGTCAATTTTGATATCTGTTACAACATCAACTCCCTCTAGGGATGGTACTTTCTTGTAAAGTGCCAAGAACAGTAGACTAGGTGCCTATATCCATTGGGCGACCTTATGAAATCATCCTTATCAAATCCTGAATGCTGTCACATTACTTGCATCTTTGCGGAACGAAAAACTACTTATTCATCCATTGGGCTATGGAGTCGTAATGCTTTAAAACAAAACCATACTAGATTCAAAACTGAACTGAAAAACATATTGAAAACCATCGATGTAATCTAATGCTTGAAGTCAAGCTTATTTATATACATCACCTACTCTAACTACTGAAAAATTTTCACTGAATCAAATGATACGAAAATGCCAGTGAAGCCAATCCAATAGTTGCCTACTTATTTGAAACTTTCTCACACTTTCTTTGAGCAGGATGAAAAAGGAAACCGTCAACTCCCATCTGACCTGTTGGTGATCATGGATTTGCAAACCTTTCATCAATTCTTGTGACCAAATATTCATGACATAGCATATTCCTCCATTAAATGAATCCAAAAGATCAGCAAAAGGGTCTTGGAAAAATAGATTGTCCTGAGGTTTTAAAACATCCGGGACTACCCTATGTTCTGATTTATTATGCTTAGGATCATTAAACATGGCAACCATATCTTTTTCATGAAACAAAGCAGANAGCTATATCATTGCACACTTACAGGGGAACATGCTGCACTTGATCACCACTGCTGGTAGAAAAAACAAATAAGTTTCTAAGATTTTGTGGAGAATGGTTAGTTTGTCCCCCACTTTCTGATTCAGTTATGTCTACTGGTGTAACAATATCCATCTCACTTCTCCCGTTGAAAGAGCCCTCTTCATTAACATCTTTTGGCCCATTCTCAGGCATCAGAGATTTGACAAGTATTGCCTGAGCATCAACAATTACTGAATCATTATCATCTACATCATACAATTTTTTTTGAATGGCCACTACCATTGGAAGCTGCTCCAACTCTTCATTTTGAATAAGGATTTCTATATCTCGAAGTTTAGCAAAGTAGAAGTCCCTTTCCTTCTCTAAATTGTTCACAAAAAGCTTTAATTCCAAAATCTGCTCACTCACAGCTTGAACGTGCTCTACAGAAACATACTTGGGAGGCACTGGAACATGCTTCCCTTGCTTACTTCCACTTGGACTAGCTCCAAATCCATCTGTACGTCGAATTGCTGAAGACGAGTTAGATTGAACTGATTTTAAAATTCCTCCGATGCCCTTATTCTGGGATGAGCATTGCATTGAAGACATTCCCTTTTACATCGTAGAAATTTTAGAAAGTCCTTAAGCATAGGGTGATTTTGAATGCTACCAGATTGTATCAAGTATATGTTCTAGCAGTGAATAGTAGTCCTTTGCCCCTTTTTGGGGCCAGCAAGCCATAAAATATCATATGTACATATACACTGTTCTTCACCACTCACACAAATATGCTTGAACCGAGAGACCTTCTCAAGCTCAGTGTCGAAATACCAAATACTCTCGGGAATTTATTGCTCATCTGGGTAGCACGAAACAAAGACGATACACCCTGGGCTTACTATCTGGTGATTCTCATCTTCAAGCCGCCTCGATGAAGGACACAACTTCTCATACAATTCCTTTCGGCTTTTCACATCCGCCACCTCCAACTTTTTGTCGTATTTGTCCGAAAAACCTTCATAGTGAACTATGAGTTTGCCATACTGTAGCCAAACAGAAACATAATACCATGAATCGTCACCGTTTCCAGGTTGGAATTCAAGAACACCAACAATACTCCTCGAACAGTGGGCACGGGTCATACTAAATCAAGAGGTTAATTGCAGGAAAGTGGAGCCGACTTCTGAGAATTCTAAGATGGGGATTGCATCGTGAAATATATGCAGAATAAATGAACGGTGGGTGGTGAAAGAAATGGCTGTGTGACGCCGTATGAAAGAAAATGGTAGGGGGTTTGATTGATAAGGTGAAATTAAATTCGCCCGGTGGTAATAACTATACTTGTGTCTTCCATTGACCCCATTCAGCCGTACTTCAAGATTGAAGGTGGTAGCCTCAGGACTAGACATAGATCGCAGGTTCGAATATCTTCAGTTGAGTTTGGGCTCTGTTGTTGCTTTCCCTTATGCGTGATCTCTGAAGGCCACTCAGAGAAATCTAGTGAATGTGGCCCTGCAGGCGAGCCTCGTTACTGAGCGCGATGAACGTTACAGACACACGGTGAACACGCTCTCTCACCATCTCCACGTTCTGCACCAGTACTGACGAGCACCTGGCGAATGGTAACACCCCCATCACTAAGCGAATGGTAACATCCACCTGAAAAGATCCCATTTTTGTCGGTGCAACAGGCTTTAAAATTACTGCTTGCTGCTTAATATAGTTATAAAGTTCTACATGCAATGGATGGTCTGGATAAAAACAATCTATTGTCTTTCCGTTATTATGTTTGGATGATCCCGAGCCCTCGTATCTCTTAAAATGAGGAAGAACATCATAGTCCATTACCTTCAGTAACTCTTTCCTACCACAACCTTGCAACACCTGTATTTTTCGCCGAGTCCTGTCTACTATATCTTCTTTCATCTCTTGCATTTCTAGAGCAAGATTTGCTTTATCGTTAAACAGAACCACAGATAAAGAATCATCACTAGTAGTTCTACGCCGAGTAGTAATGGATCGACTACATTCAAGAACTCGGAGATAAATTGTCGACTATTACTATCTTAGCCATTTGGAACATCAGAGTACTTATCAATATATTTCTTCAGAAATTCCTTGCTAAGCAACAATTTGCCTCCATCTGTTTGAGGTGGTTCGGCTGTTATTTGTGGAAGAGCGAGTTTAGGAACAAGACCCTGTATGTTGACACAATAATTGTCCCAATCAAACTTGCTAAAATAATCCAAAAATCTAAATAAAACCTCCAGTAGACCTCGTAGTGATGCATGGAAAAGATGAAAAAATATACAGGACCAATGTCTCCAAAGCATATGTAGAAATAAGTCCATGATGAGCACCAAGAATACGAATTTCATAATAGCACCATGCTTTAACAAGTATAATACTACGTTTGCATAAGTGTTTCTTCGCAATAAACAGATTAACCTCCCCAAGAAAGTAAAGGGTACCAAGTCCTCCATGCTGATTGAAGGAGATGTCTACAACAATGTTTTCAACAAGACATTTCACAAGCTTGACCTTGGGCAACACAGTCAATTTTGATATCTGTTAAAACATCAGCTCCCTCTAGGGATGGTACTTTCTCATAAAGTGCCAAGAACAGTAGACCAGGTGCCTATATCCATTGGGCGACCTTACAAAATCATCCTTATCAAATCCTGAACGCTGTCACTTTACTTGCATCTTTGCGGAACGAAAAACTGCTTATTCATCCATTGGGCTATGGAGTCATAATGCTTTAAAAAAAAACCATACTGGATTCAAAACTGAACTGAAAAACATATTGAAAACCATCGATGTAATCTAATGCTTGAATTCAAGTTTATTTATATACATCACCTACTCTAACTACTGAAAAATTTTCACTGAATCAAATGATACGAAAATGCCAGTGAAGCCAATCCAATAGTTGCCTACTTATTTGAAACTTTCTCACACTTTATTCGAGCAGGATGAAAAAGGAAACCGACAACTCCCATCTAACCTATTGGTGATCATGGATTTGCAAACCTTTCATCAATTCTTGTGACCAAATATTCATGACATAGTATATTCCTCCATTAAATGAATCCAAAAGATCAGCAAAAGGGTCTTGGAAAAATATATCGTCCCGAGGTTTTAAAACATCTAGGACTACCCTATGTTCTGATTTATGATGCTCAGGATCATTAAACTTGGCAATCATATCTTTTTCATGAAACAAAGCAGAGTCTAAAATCTGATCTTCTGGCAGGAAATCATCATAAATAGGTTCACTAACTTCCTGTAAAGTTCCATGAAATACATGATGGTCACCATTTAAAAATAAATTTACATTTTCAGAAATGGAAGAAGTTTGATACTCATATTCGGGACTGTGTGAAAGCTGTAAATCTGTGTGAATAGGGGTTGCAACATAGTTGTGCAGGGGCAGACCCTTCTCTTCCTTAGTTAAGGGAGAAGTTGGTCTCTATATTTTCTGAATAAAACAACAATCATTCCTTTCTATCTCTTTTGCAGGTTGATCGTGATGTCGAATATATTCTTCTTGAGTAAGTTCACAAGATCCAACATCTTTATGAGCCAACTCTTCCTCATACTGATTATCTTCATCAACTTGAGAAATTTCTATTTTTTCTTCCTCCTCCTCAAGAGGACTTGTATCACAACAATCTTCAAAAAGGATTTCAGCAGAATATATCCTCTTACAATGTTGATGAAAAAGTGTGTGAAAGCATCTCAATGAAGGAATACTGGAATGGGTTAAAGATTTATACCAGAGTCTAGCATCCTTTTCCAATGAAAACATAAACAATTTCATGAGGACAGCTTCATGATGTACATTTAATTCCTCCATGAGCTTGTGGAATTCATACAAATGTTGACCAGGATTATTGTCCTCATATTCTCCAAATTTAGGAAGGATATATGCCCAAATTTTAATGTCTGGAACAGTGTTTGGAAAGCCATAAATATTTGTAAAGTCCAGAGGGGCAAACCTTGCAACAATTCGAGCAACGAATGAATTCGACATTTGAGACCAGTGGAGTTGCCAACAAAATCATGTAGAGTCTATGAACCAAGGAGTCGCCATGTGAATGATTACAACCAATTTAATGTCTATCCCTTGTTCACCATCAAGAGATAGATCTGAACTTTGTCGTACCCCAGGGAAGATAACTTCGTCCTCCGTCCCCGACAACGGCACCAGAAAATGTCGTCGCAAGAGTTGACTCTAGGCTGTAAAAGAGCCAAGCCTTAGCACATTTTTAAAAGAAATAAATCTTTTTGATTGGTTGGTCATTTGAGGCTTCTAGAACTAGGTTTAAAATAGTCATTCCACTCATTTATAGATCAGAAACAAAAGGCATGACCTCGTTTGTCTAATTCATTTTAAAATCATGAGGATGGATAGAAGATAGGGGATGAACAAAACTGAAAGAAAAAGACAAGCATCTGGTCTTCCTTTCAATAGAATAAATAACAATAAACTTCAAATATCTGAACACAGGTCTTGTCTCACTCATCGAAAGACAGAGGAAAGGATGTGAACAAATAAAACTTGTAAATAAGCCAAAAAATTAGGATGCAGGTCTTGTTCTACTCACAACAAAACAGAGGAAAAACTGCACCTTAAGGAATGCTTCAAATTAGCTACATCAGAGGTAGTACTGAATTGTAACCATTACAAGCTGAAATAATGATGTAAGGAAGAAAGAGCAGTGATGAAAACTTTAGAAACAATAATATAGGAAGAAAACAGAATTAGACAGTGACAAAGTATATAATCTATTGACACTCTGTTCTATATTTGATAAAAAAGAATGCATTACAAACCCAGCCTCCAAAAGGCTTCCGGGCTGTCCCCCTTCTTTTTGTTGCATCACACCTATTTAATTACCCCCACCCACAATACGTTACATCACTCATATCTCTACGTTTACAAAAATAATCTAAAAGAAATATGAAACGCTTCATCTTCGTGGAAAACTGCAACTTCCAGGTGTTCTGCCGTTACTAGCATTGGTGTGCGCTGGAAAAAACTCGTTCAGATACCCCTGGTCTCTGCCATTTCAGCAACATGTGTCTTCACTTCCTAGCATAGATAACCTTCCCCATAATGCTTGAACCATTCCCAACTTATCATGTTTATGTGCAATCTGTAGTAAAGTTCCAGTGGTACTATTTTTACGCCCACGTAAAGTAGCTATATCATTGCACACTTACAGGGGAACATGCTGCACTTGGTCACCACTACTGGTAGAAAAAACAATTAAGTTTCTAAGATTTTGTGGAGAATTGTTAGTTTGTCCCCCACTTTCCGATTTAGATCTATCTACTGGTGTAACGGTATCCATCTCACTTCTCCCGTTGAAAGAGCCCTCTTCATTAACATCTTTTGGCCCATTCTCGGGCATCAGAGATTTGACAAGTATTGCCTGAGCATCAACAATTACTGAATCATTATCATATACAACATACCAAATTTTCTGAATGGCCGCTACCACTGGAAGCTGCTCCAACTCTTCATTTTGAATAAGGATTTCTATATCTCAAATTTTAGCAAAGTAGAAGTCCCTTTCCTTCTCTAAAATGTTCACAGAAAGCTTTAATTCCGAAACCTGCTCACTCACAACTTGAACGTGCTCTACAGAAACATACTCGGGAGGCACTGGAACATGCTTCCCTTGCTTACTTCCACTTGGACCAGCTCCAAATCCATCTGTACGTCGAATTGCTGAAGACGAGTAAGATTGAACTGATTTTAAAATTCCTCCGATGCCCTTATTCTTGGACGAGCATGGCATTGAAGACATTCCCTTTTACATCATAGAAATTTTAGAAAGTCCTTAAGCACATGGTGATTTTGAATGCTACCATATTGTAGCAAGTATATGTTCTCGTAGTGAACAGTATTCCTTTGCCCCTTTTTGGGGCCAACAAGCCATAAAATATCATATGTACATATACACTGTTCTTCACCACTCACACAAATATGCTTGAACCGAGAGACCTTCTCAAGCTCAGCGTCGAAATACTGAATACTCTCGGGGCTTTCTTGCTCGTCTGGGTAGCACGACACATAGATGATACACCCTGGGCTTACTATCTGGCGATTCTCATCTTCAAGCCGCCTCGACAAAGGATGGAACTTCTCATACAATTCCTTTTGTCTTTTCACATCCGCCACCTCCAACTTTTTGTCGCATTTGTCCGAAAAACCTTCATAGTGAACTATGAGTTTGACATACTGCAGCCAAACGAAAACATAATACCATGAATCGTCATCGTTGCCAGGTTGGAATTCAAGACCGCTGAAAATACTCCTCGAACAATGGGCGCGGGTCATACTGAATCAAGAGGCTAATTGCAGGAAAGCGCAGCTGGCTTATGAGAATTCTGAGACGGGGATTGCATCGTGAAATATATGCAGAATGAATGAATGGTGGGTGGTGAAAGAAATGGTTGTGCGACGTCGTATGAAATAAAATGGCAGGGGGTTTGATTGATAAGGTAAAATTAAATTCGCCCGGTGGTAATAACTATACTTGTGTCTTCCATTGACCCCAGTCAGCTGTACTTCAATCTTGAAGGTGGTAGCCTCAGGACTAGACATAGATCGCAGGTTTGAATCTCTTCAGTTGAGTTCGTGCTCTGTTGTTGCTTTCCCTTACGCGTGATCTCTGAAGGCCACTCAGAGAAATCTAGTGAATGTGGCCCTACAGGCGAGCCTCGTTACTGCGCGCGGTGAACGTTACAAACACACGGTGAATGCGCTCTCTCACTGTCTCCACATTCTGCACCAGTACTGACGAGAACCTAGCGAATGGTAACGCCCCCATCACTAAGCGAATGGTAATGTCCACCTGAAAAGATCCCATTTTTTTCGGTGCGATAGGCTTTAAAATTACTGCTTGCTGCTTAATATAGTTATAAAGTTCTACATGCAATGGATGATATGGACAAAAAAAATCTATTGTCTTGCCATTATTATGTTTGGATGACCCCGAGCCCTCGTGTCTTCTGAAATGAGGAAGAACATCATAGTCCATTACCTTCAGTAACTCTTCCCTACCACAACCTTGCAACACCTGTATTTTTCGCTGAGTCCTGTCTACTATATCTTCCTTCATATCTTGCATTTCTAGAGCAAGATTTGCTTTATCGTTAAACAAAACCACAGATAAAGAATCATCACTAGTAGTTCTACGCCGAGTAGTAATGGATCGACTACATTCAAGAACTCGGAGGTAAATTGTTGACTATTACTATCATAGCCATTTGGAACATCAGAGTACTTATCAATATATTTCTTCAGAAATTCTTTGCTAAGCAATAGTTTGCCTCCATCTGTTTGAGGTGGTTCGGTTGTTATTTTTGGAAGAGCGACTTTAGGAACAAGACCCTGTATGCTGACACAATAATTGTCCCAATCGAACTTGCTAAAATAATCTAGAAATCTAAATAAAACCTCCAGTAGACCCCGTAGTGATGCATGGAAAAGATGAAAAAATATACAGGACCAATGTCTCCAAAGCATATGTAGAAATAAGTCCATGATGAGCGCCAAGAATACGACTTTCATAATAGCACCATGCTTTAAGAAGTATAATACTACGTTTGCATAAGTGTTTCTTCGCAATCAACAAATTAACCTCCTCAAGAAAGCAAAGGGTACCAAGTCCTCCAAGCTGATTTAAGGGGATGTCTACAACAATGTTTTCAACAAGACGTTTCACAAGCTTGACCTTGGGCAGCACAATCAATTTTGATATTTGTTACAACAAGAGCATCGAAGGATTAACCACCAAATCAAGAAACATTTAGCATCAAAGAGTTGTGGAGATTTTGGGACCAAATGTTAAAATGGTTAACTAAAGTTTTGGTTATGGTTGTTAAAATATTCCAACTACATAAGACATGTGTCTTTATCCTCCACAACACATCAGAGTTATAAAAGTGATGAAGACCAGATGTCAAAGATCAACAAAGAAAACTATTTGAGTCCTATGAACTAGTCTTTTGATTATCAAATTGTATTCGGTTAGTTTTATTTTCTATATTTAGATATACAGATCCAAGTTTTCAGCATCTAAAACTGATTGTAAAGGCTATAAATGCCTATCTTTTTAAGAACTCAGGGTTCAATCTTGGATACATTTTGCTATTGTACTAGACTCTTATCTTGAGAATAGAATCATAGTCTTCTTTTGCTTTCAATGTCATATTTGTTCATGTACTTCATTATTCTATGATTTACTTCAGTTTAGCTCAACTTCTAAGAACTGTTATCTTCTTATTAAGCTCATGAACTGGAATTAAAGGATTTCTTGCTATTTTGTATGACCTTGCACATTGTTGTATTTGGTTATCTAGACTAGTATTCTTCATACGTTGTTCCAACTACTTTATCTGATTATTGATTTCTAAAAACACTGTCTTATTCAAATGCATGATAAGATCTCCTTTTCATTAGCTATTGAGTTATCCCATTGTTCCAAGCATACCAAATTTACCATATTCTTGAGTTACCAAACATCTTTGGCCTACAACCCCAAAGAGTTTCTTGGAGTGATAACAACCCTAAAAGGTCAAAGAAGTCAAAGTGCTTGCAAAGAAGAAATTATTTAAATAATAAAGTGAAGTGACAAAGTAAGAGGATTATTTAAATAATAAAGTGAAGTGACAAAGTCAAAGAGGATTATTTAAATAATAAAGTGAAGTGACAAAATCAAAGAGGATTATTTAAATAATRAAGTGAAGTGATAAAGTCAAGGAGGATTATTTAAATAATAAAGTAAATGGAGAACTTTCTAATAATGGAAAGTGGTTATAAGAAGGTTAACCCTAAAATGAGTAAAATGGTTTAAGTGGTCAAGTGGCTATTGGATACATGGACAAGTGGCAATTTGGGCAAAGTTGGACATAGGTGACTATGTGGACAAAGTGGCCTAGAAGATGCTTCTAAGGAAGCGACTTGGAGAGTATAAATAGGAGGCAAGGCTCTCTCATTTTAATTACACTTGAG
>JZKD02S0404962.1:300756-313245 GCA_000966675.3 Picea glauca | reverse complement strand
GATTTTCTGAACTGGCTCTTTACTCTGCCTCCTCTACGCATGCCACCTCATGCAACGCTGTGTTCCAGCATCTGCGTTTCAGCATCTGTGATCCAGCATTTGTGTTTCAGCATCTATGTTTCAGCATCTACGTTTCAGCATCTGTGTTTCAGCATTCGTGTTTCAGTATCTACGTTTCATCATCTGTGTTTCAGCATCTACGTTTCAGCATCCGTGTTTCAGCATTCGTGTTTCAGTATCTACGTTTCAACATCTGTGTTTCAGCATCTACGTTTCAGCATCCGTATTTCAGCATTTGTGTTTCAGCACTTTAGCTTCTATGTTCCAGTATCTCTTTTGCGTGCTGTCAACCTTGACTGCTCCATAACCAATTTCCATTAATGACAATCCTTGACCGTCTTCGTCATCTCCTGTGTTGCAGCATTTGTGTCTGTGTTTCATCACCTGTGATTCAACTTCTGTGTTCCAGCTCTTTTGTGCGTGCTCTATAACCAACCGATTATATGACAACCGTGACCATCTGACCGATTGCCATCAATGACAACCTTGACCATCTGCGTCATCTCTGCTATAACCATATTTCCAACAATCTCCCCCTTTGGCATTGATGGCAATATGTATATTGATGGCAGTATGACTTTCATTTCTCCCCCTTTGACATCAAGGGCAAAGGATTAAACTGTTCTCCTTAAGCTCCCCCTGACTTTGTGCACTCAATAGTAATACCTGAGAAAGGTATCAGCTTTGACATCTACGTTCCCTTGCTGCCATGTTACCTTGTTCAGTAACCAGGATTCTTGTGAAAAGATCCTTTGGACCTGTGCTCCTCTAATCAATCATCTATGCTCAAAGAAAACTCTTTGCATCTTCAATCTTCTTCGTTCTGCTATACATCTTCAGTTTTGTGCATGTTAAGGATGTTTAGAGCTATGCTCCCCCTATCAGGATAACCCCAAGAACCCGGTCATGAGGAACCAATCTGCAATTATCTCTAAAACATTTGTGCTCTCTCTATGTTAGCTAAGAGGGTGATGCAGAGAGCATGTGTGTTCCAGCATCTGCGTTTCAGCATCCGTGTTTCAGCATTCGTGTTTCAGTATCTACGTTTCAGCATCTGTGTTTCAGCATCTACGTTTCAACATCCGTGTTTCATCATTCGTGTTTCAGTATCTACGTTTCAGCATCTGTGTTTCAGCATCTACGTTTCAGCATCCGTATTTCAGCATTTGTGTTTCAGCACTTTAGCTTCTATGTTCCAGTATCTCTTTTGCGTGCTGTCAACCTTGACTGCTCCATAACCAATTGCCATTAATGACAATCCTTGACCGTCTTCGTCATCTCCTGTTTTGCAGCATTTGTGTCTGTGTTTCAGCACTTGTGTTTCATCACCTGTGATTCAACTTCTGTGTTCCATCTCTTTTGTGCGTTCTCTATAACCAACCGATTATATGACAACCGTGACCATCTGACCGATTTCCATCAATGACAACCTTGACCATCTGCGTCATCTCTGCTATAGCCATATTTCCAACAACTATCACGAAGGTTAAACACTAGAGAGTGGGTCAGGGAAAATACCGCGGTTTCAACCCATGAACACATGTCACCTCTAGAAGCACATCAAGGGGAAAAGAGGGTAAGTGTGAAACCTGTCAACCATGCCCTGATGTCACGTGTTCTAATGTCATTTGAATACGTCAAATAAAAAAATCTCATGTGGAAAGGGAAAGGTGACAGCTGGTCAAATCACCTCATCCCACTCATTCAGATACTTTGCATCCATGCGATGCCAGGTGAGCACCACCAGATAACTAACTAGAAGGCTCATCATTCGAAATAGATTGGCCAAATGTGATAAACCAACATACCTGCAAGTACTCTTGTCAATAGTTCATGATTGGCACTCAATTACAATTTTCATTCAAAACATGGGTTACATTACTCTGTTTTGGGCGATTAATGGTCTATTTCAGAACAGGGTAATCACAGGTCGAAGTATTCAGCTAAGGAAGACAAGTTCATACTTTTTGCAAAACTAGGGAAGATGGATATGACAAACCAAGTAGCCTTCAGTGAACCACGATTTTCAACTAATATGACAAATTCATCAACGAAGAAGAGAGAAGTTGGTCGCACAAATATTAGCAACAAAATTTCATACAAAGCTTGTGGATGAACCATGGTCAGGCAGAGAAATTAGATTACATCCCATCATGAAGGATTTAATCATCAATGGTTATGCAGGCAAGCACCATACGCGATTTGTCAAGAGGAAACAAAGAAAGCGTCAAAAGATAGAGGTAAAAGTTGAAGCAGTCGAAAGCGTTGGAGAAAACCAACCTACTTGGCTTGATACATTAAAAGAAGAAATTTTCAAGCTTAAGTAGATTGCAGGTTAAATTTAGTATGTGTCGGAGAATTTTGTAATAATATTGACAAGTGGCCTTCAAGGCAAAAACCTCAGATGTGTCAGTTTTGTTTTATAACATCCTCTATAAATAGGAGTTTGATTGTTGTACGTTACTCTTTTGTAACTCACAAATATTTTTAGAACATTGGGGAAGATGATTTGTTTCGAATCCCAGATGTAATGTATCTATATATGCTATTATTAAGATAAATGAATGGTTGGATGGACCGTACAGGGTCCTACCCTCATAGCAAGAAGACTTTGTAAATTTCTAGAGCCAAAGTGAATATACAATGCATAATCATTTTGAATTTTTTATGAAAAGATTCTAATGGTTGTGATATGAGTTATGTTTTCTCTCATAGTGTGCATTTCTCATGTATTTTAAATCCCATTTACATTTTCCTCTTTTTAAATTGGAGAGTTAAAAGTTCGAAATTCATCTTATGGCGCTCTCGACTTTGCAATTTAAATTATGTAATCCTCTTCTTAACTAATTCAGAATTCATTTAGATATGCTCTGATGTAGTTATTTGTTTTCATTTCCTCTCTTACAATGCATATTTCAATTTAAAATCTCGGACTCATTGCCTCATTTAGCCTTTCTCCTCTAGATAGTTCGGATGACCTGTCACTGTTTTATTTATTTTCAACTCCATAGCCCCAAATATCACCCCCATTACTTCGCCAACAAATTTATAAAATTTCCCAAAGAAACCAAATCTAGCCACTGATTACCAAAGAAATACCCAATGACACAAGAGAGCCCTCTCTGAGTTAAGAAGGCTAGTTCCCGACTCTAAACTAGGTTGAAACAGTTACCTCTGTCATTTGTCTATCATCCAGACAAAGTTTACATAGTGCTAACAGAATATATATCATGTAACTTATCTCAAAGTTCTTTGGCTGATGAAAATTTACCAACCTTTTCTCTTATCGGAGTAGGTAATCCTTCCCAGAAGAAATCCATTGGTATTTTGTTTTTCTTCTTCAATTCCTTCTTGGCTTCAATATTTTCCCTTTTTGAACTATTATATCTTGTAACGACTGATAGCCAAATATAATACCCTTGTGCCTGTAAAAATGCTTCCGTCCTTCCACTCCATAGCTCATACTTTAAATCATTTTGACCATTAAACAGTGGTACTCCATTCTCAGAATAATCCATGATCTCCTTCTAGTGATTAAACTATTTCCTAAAGGAACCTTCTCTGATACCAATTGTTGGATTACTGAGAGGGGGGGTGAATCAGTAATAGAGCAATTTATTCCTTTTTAACCCTAAATTCAAGTGTTATATCAATTTAACATTATCATACAATAGTTACAGAGTAAATAAACAATGAACAAATGAGGAATCATACACATACACAGTACACCTTTTTTTTTACGTGAAAACCCAAAGAGGGAGAAAACCACAGAATGTTTTTTTCTTATATGTCTTTAAGAATTACATTCATTGGAAGCACCAACTTCCTTTATTTTCTAGCTGCAACTGGAAGGAGGCTCAAACCCCCTAGTTTCTCAGGCTACAACCCGAGGGAATCTCCAACTCCCCAATTCTCTAGCTACAACCAGAAGGAGTCTACAACCCCCTATTTTTTCTGTCTACAATTGGAAGGTGGATACAACCACCTATCCTTGCCCCCTCCAACCACCCTGAGATATAAGTAGAATGATGGAACCACTGTCACGCTATCACTGTAAGATATATTATTGTAAACATGTACCAATCAACCTGCACCAAATAACCTATAACATCCTGTACCAATAACCTATGCCAACATGTACCATACATCAAACTATACGTCAACATGTACCATAAACAAATGCATCAACCATGAACCAAACTTGTACAAATAAACTGTCACAATAACTTGTCCAAACAACCTATCACAACAACCTGTCTCATCAATCTTATCAACCAAATGATATCTACTCACCAAGATCAATCACCAATACTACTCTCAACTATATGCACAATATCACCAACATGTGCATCAACCAAGCATAACACAAAAACTCATAATCATCACCAAGATCAATATGTGCTTCTAATAATATACCAAGAGAAGTACACTACATCATCCGTAAACCATTTGTCAACAATACTACTAACAAGTGCCTCCAACCATGTACCAAGTATGTACCAATCATGCATCAACTACTCATCAACTATGACTCATAAAGATGTACCATCATCCTCAACTATATACATCATGTATGTGCCAACTCATCAACTACTTGTCTCAACCATGTACCCAACATGTACCTCAACCAAAATATCTCATCAATTTCATCATCCAAATCTAATTTGTAACTATGTAACAGAAATGGTGTATATGATCACATACCTTCAAACCTTCCTTAACTTTAACAACAAGAGACTATAATTTTCATCAAACTTTACTTTAGTCTCACATGACTAATTTTGGATTAGTCAACAACCCTAACTTGGAATAATAATAAATATGTACTTGTAATGAATAAAGATCTTAAAATGGTACACAATGTTCTTCAATGTCTTTTGTGAAATTCCTCCAGATTTCACTACTTGGAACCTCTTAGAAAAGGAATTATAGCAAAAATGGCATACCTTGTTGAATTCTGGCTTATTCTAGAGAGCGAAATTGTAGAGCGTTCCTCGCACGAAATTTTTTTTGTATGGATATGAAAATGGTACAAACACTACAACATATGGTACTCTAACTAGTACATTTGGTCTTACTAAATTTGGATCTTTTATGAAGAAGTTATGACGTTTTACCCTAAACACATGTTTTAGACTAGTTTCAGGACTGGCCACAAACCTTATTTTCCATAGATTGTAACTCCAAGAATACAATGACCCACAAGATGAAATTTTTATCACAACTAATTGGATATGTTTCCTCAACATCCTCCTAATTTTGCGGTCTTAAGCAATCTATAAAAAAAATTATTGTGAAAATGGTGAGATGAACTGTAAATAATATGCCTTAGAAATCATCATCAAAATAATTTATCCTCCCTTGAATTTCGGCCTTATTTACTTCACCGTACCTCTAAAATTATGCTTATATATCATTTGGTTACCTCATTCACTTATAGATATTCAATATTCTCAATGTAATTAAAATGAGAGACCCTTTCCTCTTATTTATACTTTTATGTAGGTTCCTCAAGGGGTTACCTTCTAACCATCTTAAACCAGTTTCCTTATTTTAGGGCTAACCCACTTCTAACCACTTGTCCACTTAGTAATTTCTCCATTAACTTTATTATTTAAACAATTTCTTTTGTATCCACTTTGACTTATAGTACACTCATCACTTCACTTTATTATTTAAATAATTTCTTCTTTGCAACCACTTTGACTACTTTGACCTTTTGGGGCTTCTAGATGACTCGTGAGGGTTCTCCAACTTCACATGGCCATAACTTTCTAACCATGAGGAGTTATGTGAAATTCTACATACCACTGGAAATGGCACGACATGTACTATCCATCTAGAATAGTCTTATTTAAATAATTTCTTCTTTGCAACCACTTTGACTACTTTGACATTTTGGGGCTTCTAGATGACTCATGAGGGTTCTCCAACTCCACATGGCCATAAATCTCTAACCGTGAGGAATTATGTGACTTGTTACATACCATTAGAAATGGAATGACACGTAATATCCATATAGAATAGTCTTACCTTCAAATATATCAAAACTCATACCATTATATATCAAACAAACTTGGGTTCATTACCCAAACCTTTGTGCTACCAAAATTCGCTATCAGACTTTCTTCAAGGATTTACATCAATGACAACCAACCCAAATAATAAAAAATATCCCCCTTTGGCATTGATGGAAACACTTTGATGCAATACTAAATTCATATCGCCCATGCTCCCCCTATGACCATCGCTCCCCCTGAAACCATTCATATGTTCTCTTTCTCCAAGCATTTAATTTTGCATCTGATAAATCTTCCCTCCTTTGTCATCAATGGAAAATGTATCTTTCCATCTGAGGTTTCTCCCTCTGATCGAACTCTTCTTAAAACGGATCTCCCAACCCTAACTGTCCTCTCTATGGTGCTTCCTCATGTAAATCTAAAACATATAAGATAAGCATTCAAACGCATTCATTTTGTAGTAGAAATTACTCTGAGTCTCTGGCGAAGTTTCTCAAAGGATTCCCTTGGAAGTAGTTTTGTAAAAATGTGTGCCACTTGTTATTTTGTTCCCACATATTCAACTCCAATGTTCTTCTCTGCAACCTGTTCCCGTAGAAAGTGATACTTTATTGGAATGTGCCTGATCTTGGAGTGCATCATCGAGTTCTTTGAGATATTGATGGTGCTTGTATTATCACAATAGATTGGAATGGGCTCATCATACTCAACCTATATATCTGTCAAAGTTTGTTTCATCCATAGAACCTAAGTACAACATCCTGATGTTGCAATATACTCCACTTCATTCATAGATAAAGATATTGATGATTGTTTCTTGCTTAGCCAAGATACTAAACACTCACCCAAGTAGAATGTTTCTCCACTGGTGCTTCGTTGGTTAGCAATGAAACCTGCCCAATCTGAATCTGTGTAGGCAATAAGTGATAGATCATTTCCTTTTGGATACCATAATCCAAACTATTTTGTTCCTTTGAGATATCTGAAAATCCTCTTCACTTCTAATACTCATGATTCCTTTGGTGCTGCTTGAAATCGTGCCACCTGTCCAACTGCATGTATTACATCTGGTCTGGATGTTGTCACATATAGTAAGCTACCAATCATTGACTTGTATTTCCTTTGGTCTGTAGACTTTGAATCATCATATTTTCTCAACTTACAACTGGTTTGAATAGGAGTGGTAACTGGTTTGAAATCTTCCATTCCGAGCCTCTTTATCATTTCTATGATATATTTAGTTTGAGAAATTAAAATTCCTTGGTTTCTTAGACGTATCCGAAGACCGAGAAAGAAGGATAGTTCTCCGAGTAATAACATTTCAAATTCATTATGCATACCCTTAGCAAATTTATGTCTTAACCTTGATGTAGAGGTTTTTGTCTGCACTTCCTTTTCTGAACCCTGCATGGTGTAGATATTTATCCAGTCTAAATTACCATGCTCTGGGATCCTGTTTTAGACCATACAAGGACTTCTTCAATTTACACACATAATTTGCGTTCTCTGACAACTAAAATCCTTCTGGTTGATCAATGTAGACTTCTTCTTCAAGTTCCCCATTCATAAAAGATGATTTCACGTCCATCTAATACACTTTAATATTCTTGAAGCATGCAAAAGATAAACGTAATTGGATTTCTTCCATTCTGGAAATTGGGGAAAATTTCTCTTCAAAGTCAATTCCTTCAACTTGTGTGTATCCTTTACATACCAATATAGCTTTGTTCCTTGTGACCTGTCCATCTTCATTTAATTTATTTCTGAAAACCCACTTTGTGCCAATCACATTCTTATTCTTTGGTCTTGGAACCAATTCCCAAGTGTCATTCATATCTATTTGATCCAATTCTTCATCCATGGCCTTATTCCATAATTCATCCTTTTTGGCCTCTTCAAAACTGCTTGGTTCAATTGTAGATAAGAGTGCTAGGTGTGTTTGTTTTGGTGAAGATATTCTTCTTCTAGTCTCAACTCTTGCATCTTTGTTTCCAATAATCTGATCTGAAGGATGATTCTTATGTAATCGTTTGCTAGGTGTCTTTGGAGGCACTTGTTGAACTTGCTCTTCTACTTCTGTTTGATCCTCTTCATCTTCCTATTCTACTTCTTCTTCATCTTCTGCTTCTTCTTCGTAATGATGTTCCATTGATTCATTTGCTTCTTCCTTTAATTCTTGTCCACATGTTTCATCAATCGTTACATTGATGCTTTCCACAACTTTGTTCAACCTCATATTGTAACACTTGTATGCTTTCCTTGTACTTGAGTAACCAACAAGTACTCCTTTGTCCACATGAGAGTCAAACTTTCCCATTCTTCCATCTTCTCTTTTGATGTATCATTTTCTTCCAAATATTCTGAAGTTATTCACATTTATTGGTCTTCCTTGCCATAGCTCGTAGGGAATTTTGTCATTGTTGTTTCTGATAATTACTCTGTTTTGAACGTGAATTGTTGTATGCATTGCATGTGTCCAAAAAATATCTATAAATTTGGAATCCATTAGCATTGTTCGAGCCATTTCATGTGTAATTAACATCCATAATGTTCCTTTGTCTTTGAACCAATCTATGAATCCATGCTCTCATTCACTGTCATATATCTGTCCAAACCTGCTAAGTGTTCTTACAAATCCATCTCTGTCCAAACTTTCCAAGACTCTATTGCACAACTATCCATAATGTTGACCCATTTATTACTATACTATCATGAAGTCTTCACTACTACAACTATCAAACTTTTCTTATGCTAACTGATTGATTTGGATCTGTCTACTCAAACTCTACAAGCTGATTGAAGGATGGTTCTTTGTTCTGTCAAAACTATCGCATACACTCCCCTTGTCTAATATTCATGTTACCTGTGAGTCTCTAATATTTATATCTCAGAAAAATTCTTTCTTTGATGTGTATTCATCATCTTCTTCATTGGTAAATTCACCATCTCTCGGATCTCTGACTTCATTCTTTATGTCTGTGGATTCATCTTTCACTACAATTCCTGAAAGTACAATCTCTTGAACATGTTCCTTATTTATATGTCCTTCTTTTCTTTCAATTATTTTCCAAACCTTTTTGTATCTGACATCTTTCTTTTTCTTTGTAGAATTTTCTTCATCTTGTTTTATTGCCAATCTTGCAATCTTTGGGACCTAGTCTTTATTCCCCTGTTCTTCATGTTTTCTTATCCATATTTTCTTATATCTGATATCAATGTTCTCTTTCCTGGAAGTATCTACCATTCTTCTACAATCACTAGCTATGTGTCCATAGGTATTACATCTGTAACATTCAATATTACATGGGGCCACATAGGCATTTCTTGCTTGAACATTTTTATAATCCCTGCAATCTACAACCTTATGTCCAAAATTAGTACAATAAAAACAATGACCATAAAAGAAATTTGCATACCTGGGAGTGAATGATCTTCTTTGTGGTGTAGTACTTCTGAATTTTTGCCTTGACTGATCATGATCATGATTGAAGCTTCTTTTTGGATTGAACATGGATGGTCCTCATGAAGATGTATCTTTAATAGTTTTCTTAGATTTGGGTTGACCGTGACTCCTTCCTTTGAGTACTTCTGCATAACTCTTTCTATTTTATTTATTCTTATTTTCTAGCAACCTAGAGTGCTTCTCTTCATTCTCTATAACTGTTGTGGATGTTTCTGTCTCTTCAATGTTCTTGTTGAGCTTGGTGATTTTACTTCTCAATGTGACAACTTCTTCTTCAAGCTTTTCAACCTCTTCTTCTTTCTTCATTATCTGAGACTTCATGACTTCTTCTATTCTTTTCGCTTCTTCAAGCTACATTTTTAATGTGATTTTTTCTTCTTCAAGTCATTTTTATTCTTGACCAAACTCTTCCTCAAGTTGGGTTAGATCATTAGTTCTTTCCTTAAGATGATCTATCAATATATTTTCTCTCATTTTTTCTTCTTCCTTCTGTGTTGCTATGTTGGCTTCCAAATACTACTTTTGATCTTTAAGATTTTCTTCGATCTTTCTGGCATATTATAGTTGAGTTCTTAAGTTCTTGATGACCTGTTGGGCTTCTTAAAAAATGTGAGCACTTTCCTTTTGTTTCATCAATTATTTCTTGATTGACTTGTTTTCTTCTCTTTCTTTTCTTATTTCATCTAAATCATTGATCAATTCTTCTTCATAATTGTCTTGTTTTTAAATTAGTTTTTCTTTCTCATTTCCTTCATGGCATTTTATTTCAAGATGTCTGCATTTTTCATAATTAAATCAAAACAACATACCTATGTTGATTATGTACTTTCATCTTCTGAATCTGTTTGACATGGTGAATATATTTCTTTTTGATCTGTACCTACATCTTTGTAACACATCCACTACGGAAATAAATAAAAAAATTGGCTTTCTTCATCTTTTCTCCGATGAACAGAATTCCCTAAATCCCTATGGGACCTGATATAGACCATTCTATCCCTTAACCGTGCTCATATGATCGACGGTTATGAGCACAAGCCTTACCAAAGAGGTACTTCCATCTTTCGTGATTCAGGAAATCACGATGCATTTGTGTTCCGATACTCTCTTGTCTCTCAAAGTGTCGAAAGATGAAGGGGACCAATAGTTTGTCATAACTAAAAATGCCTCGGATTAAAACATGTCACTCCACCTTTCGGGGTTTACTCCATTGGGATTTTGGGATGTGCGATGACAGGAGGTCTCACACCTGGGTTTCCCAGGAGACGAAACTCCGAAACACCAAACTCTAGCATGCTTCATTATTTCGGGGTTTCCTCCATTGAGATTTCGAGATGTGTGACGACAGGAAGTCTCACACCTGGGTTTCCTGGAAACCGAAACTCCGAAATATGGTAACTTTTCCACACTCTATCTTTCAGGACTTGCGAGTACAAGGGATCTTTCCCTTGGATATTCCAGATGCCGAAACACCGAAATATCAAGACTCAAATCCTCATTAGACCATTTCGGGGATTCGCTAATCGGGTTTTCGGGTCCTGCGAGTACAAGGAAATTTACCCTTAGGTGTCCCGGGTACTTAAATGCTGAAACATCACAACTCATCCATACTAGTTCATTTCGGGATTTTGAGTCTTGCAAGTACAAGGAAATTTACCCTTAGGTGTCCCGAGTACCGAAACGTTGAAACATCACAACTCATCCATGTTGGTTCATTTTGGGGTTTCTCTAATCGGGATTTTAGGTCTTGCTAGTACAAGAGAACTCGCACTTAGGTACCCTGGGTGCCGAAACTCTGAAAACTCATAACTTACCCACACGCTAGAATTTTGGGATTTCATATGTCGGGATTTCACGAGTCGTGAGGAAAAGGGTTCTTACCCTCTGATCTCTCGGGTGCCGAAAAGCCGAAACGCTTACCAACCGCCACGTGTATTCTACAGCTAGACGGTCTAGGTACTCCCATGGGTCTTGGGATCAACGGTCCCGATTTCTTCGCTACTTACAAAGGTTAAAAATGGGTTGAGGCATTAACGTCTGCATTCCTTCATTCAATTTAATGATCGTAACAGACATTAGATCCTCCGAAAGGATCTCATTTGTGCATTTAGCAAGAGGGAGGGTATCCTAGGTACTGAACCACCGAAAGGTCCTAACTCATCCATACGCTGTCATTTCGGGATTTCGCAGGTCAGGGTTTCGGGACTTGCAAGTGCAAGGGAACTCACCCTTGGGTATTCCAGGTACCGAAATGCCGAAATGTTGAGGTCTACGAGGACCATTCTCTCTCGTGCGAGATTTTAAGGTTTAAACTATAACATCCTCCTTCGGGTCCTCAGGCAATTTACAACAGGTTTTTGAAGACCAGACTGGAAGGTCTTCTAGAAGGTAAGGGAGTGGTCTCAAAAGTGTGCCTTGTGGGAAGATCTATCCAAGGCATTACTTGAAATAAAATAAGGGAATAGATTTCCCAAGAACAGACTTGAATACTGAATCCGTTCAAAATATCCATATATACAAATATATACAAGTCTATTTCCAATATAAGCATGCAACCACCATTTCTGATCAAACATCATATAGACAGTCTTATACGGAAATCATTCATAATTTCACAAACCATGAGCATACATGTCAAAATATTTAAATTCAAGATACAAGATATAACACTTATCAGAAAACACTAGGTGATGCAACTAATGAGAGGGGTGCTCGCTTCCACCCAACTGTAGGCTCAACGACTCCAAATGGATTTACCACTAGCCACCCCTGAGCTAGACCACGATGCTTGAGACTCTCTGTCTCGGTTCTTCATCGATCGAGGATGAAGTTTACTCTCTTTCTTCTCTGCTATCGCTCACTCTCTATTTTGTTCCAGAGTTCTTCCGATCTTTTTCCTGCGATCTCCCCCTCGCATCCCCCTTTCCACACCTTTTACCTGCCTTT
>JZKD02S0404962.1:262644-274022 GCA_000966675.3 Picea glauca | reverse complement strand
CACAACAACAAGCAAAAAAAGATTCCCAAACCCTCTCAACCAGCTTCATCACCTAATGGTGACAAACAAGCAAAATCTAAAAATAAGAAGACTAACATACATTGCAACTTTTGTGGGAAATATGGTAATGATGAGTCCAAACGTTTTAAGAAGATGCCATATTTAGAAGTAGCGATGAAGAAGCACAATGTATTGATTCTTCTTCTTCTTCTTCTCATGAACATGCATATTCTACTTTTGGTTTCTCCTTCAATGCAACTTCTACTTCTTCTTCTGGTGAGTGGCTTATTGATTTTGGATCATTTTATCATATGGCTAAGGATAAAGCCATATTTTCTACTCTAAATGAATGTAACACCAAGAAAATATGTGTTGGTGATGATAGATCTCTTAGTGTTGTAGGGTCTGGAACATTTGAGGTAGATAATGGTCATTTCAATGATGTATTATGTGTTCCAAGTCTTTACTACAACCTTATATTAGTATATCAAGTCACTCATTCAGGTGAAAGTAAAACTCTAGAGTTTTCACCTCACCAAGTTGTAATCGAGGATCTTAAATATCATCAACATGTTCTTGCAACTAGAATTGTTGATTATATTACCAGGTTGTACAAGTTTGAAAACTTTGGGTCATCATGTTTTTCATTAGTATTTGTTTCTCATAGCAATGAGTTGAAAAAACTTTGGCATGAGCGGTTTTGTCATCTAAACTATCACTCATTGCAACAACTGTGTAATCAAGATATGATGACTAGTCTTCCTCTTGTTTCATGTAGAGATGGTGTTTGTGTCAGTTGTGTTCTCAGCAAACATCATCAGTATAGCTTTTACAAGCGTTCCTCTTAGCATGCCTCGACCCCTTTGTAGCTTTTTCACAATGACTTGTGTGGTTCACTTTCTTCTCCTTCTTTTTCTGGTTGCAAGTGTTTCTTAACCTTCATTGATGAATTTTCCAGACACACTTGGGTTTGCTTCTTAAAAATTAAGAGCAAAGTGTTTGAAAAGTTTTTGGCCTACAAGGCCATTGTATAAAAGAAATCTAGACATCAAATTCAAAGGTTAAGAATAGATAATGGAGGTGAATATGTGAACAATAATTTTACAATTTATTGCACTACACAGGGAATCCAAATACAACACATTGTTATGTATACACCATATCAAAATGGTCTTGCTAAGAAAAAGAACTACACATTAAAGGAAATGGCTAATTGTATGACCCAATTTAATGGATTATGTCTAAAGTATTGGGTGGAAGCCATTAACTGTGCAAATTACATAGTAAATCACACTCCCACAAAGGCCCTTAAAAATATAACACTGGAAGAAGCATGGAATAAACTTAAGTCATATGTAAGTCACTTTTTTGTATTTGGTAATGTAGCATGGGCTCACATTCTTTAAAAGAAAAGGAAAGCATTGTATCCTAAAAGTGAGAAGTGTATATTTGTTGGTTACTCTAAAAATGTCAAATATTACAGACTTCTTCAACCACATTGTAATGAAATTATCATTAGAAGAGATGTTAAATTTGATGAAAATATATTGTCCTATGAGTCTAATTTGGCATGTGTGATTTCTTTTGTTCCTATTCCAATTTCTTCTTTTTCAGATGATGACAGTGAGGATGAAAATCCACCTTCGCCTCCTCACCCTCCTCCAGATGAGTCCATTGAACCTAAACCTACACCAGCACCACCACTTCCTAGATGGGTATGTTCAACACGAGAAGCAGTTGTTGATCTTTTCGATGATCTTTTAGATTGGCATTGGATACATTCACATTTCTAGTGATCCTCTCCTCTTTTGGCTCAAGTTTCATAGATGCATGATCCAGAGACATTTGCAAAATATTTAGGTCATTCATATTGGGATACAACAATCAATTAAGAGTATTTCTCTTTAATGGTGAATGATACGTGGGATCTTGTACCTCTTCGGAAAGGAAGAAAACTTGTCATATCTAAATGGGTCTACAGAACTAAGTATGCATCATATGTAAGTGTTGAAAGACACAAGGCTCAGTTAGTTTCCAAAGGATTTTCCTAAGTTGAAGGAATTAACTATAATGAAACATTTTCCCTTGTGGCCAAAATGAATTTCATCTACTGTGTTCTTTCCCTTGTTGCCTCACATAAATGGGAGTTCCATCAAATGGATGTTAAATCCGCCTTCTTGCATGGGGATTTTCAAGAATAAATCTACATGGAACAACCTCCTAGCTATGTCCAAAATGACTCCAGTCTTGTTTGTCTCCTTAAGAAATCTCTTTATGGTCTTAAGCAAGCTCCTCGAGCTTGGTAAGCCAAAATGGACATATTTCTTCTTGATATTGGATTTTATAAATGTCATTCTGACCCTAATTCCTATACCAAGAAAGTAGGAATCCATTTCATAATCCTTGTTCTTTATGTCGATGACCTTATCCTCACTGGTAGTGACCCAAAAATTTTAAACCATCTGAAAATCATCCTTAAGAAGAAATTTGAAATGACAGCCTTAGGATTTTTACACTATTTCCTTGGCCTCCAAGTTTTCCAAACCAAGGAAATAATTTTTATTTCCCAATCCAAGTATGCTTGTGAACTTCTTTGTCACTTTCACATGGAAGATTCAAAACCATCCCCTTCTCCCTTCCAGTCTGGATTCAAACTTACTGCCACTTGTACTTCTCATGAATTTGATGCCACTTTGTACCGTAATTTAGTTGATAGCCTCTTATACTTGACTCATACATGTCTCGATCTTTCCTTTGTTGTTGGTCTTGTTTCCTGGTATACACAAACACCCCATGAGAGACATTGAAAAGCATATAAAATTATACTTTGTTATGCTTGGGGTATAGTTCAGGTTGGGATACATTACAACTCAGGGGGCACTCCTTTATTGGTTGGTTTCACTAATTCAGATTGGGTCAGGGACCCTTATGATCGAAATTATACTGCAGGTTATGTTTTTAGCCTTGGTTCAGGACCCGACACTTGGGATTGTAAGAAACAACATGATATTGCACTTTCTTCAGTAGAAGAAGATTACCAAGTAGTGTTTAATGCAAATCAGAAAGCCTTATGGCTTCGACATATCCTTTCAGAGTTTGGATTCCAACAACATCATCCAACCAGCCTCTGGTGCAACAATTAGACTGCCATCAATCTCATCAAAGGCCCATTTCAACATCAACGCAACAAACACATCGAGCTACATATGCACTTCATCCAAAAGCTCACTCATGATCAAGTTATTGAAGTTATTTTTTTCCCTACAGAAGATCAAGTTATAGAAATTTTCACAAAGTCTCTTACAGAAGTGAAGTTTTCCAAACTTCAATCTATGTTAGGATTTCAAGAAGTTGTGATAATACCTAGACAAATCCCCATACAAAGCACATGTTATATATAAAACCCCTTATTAATCCCCTTGTTTAATTATTACATTTATTGTGTTAAATTTGTATGTAGGCTCTGAACCCCTTCATCTCACCCTTTCATTATAATTGTACAGAAGTTTGATGGAACAAAGGTATTTACATAGGTGAACCAAATAGATCAATATTTTGAACTGCATAATATTATGGATGGTAAGAAAAGGATTCACATAGCAACTTTGAACTTTGAGATAAAACCATATCAATGGTATCAATGGATAGTTAAAAGGAAGCCCCCTTTTAATAATTATACTTGGGGTCTATTTACAAGAGACTTATAAGAACAATATGGGAAAGTTTGGGAACATGACTACTTCATTCAATTGACATAAGTGATGAACATTTGTTGCAAGCTTACATGGGTGGATGGCATAAGTGATGAACATTTGTTGCAAGCTTACATGGGTGGATTAAAGGAATACATTAAACATGATCTTTTCTTAAAGCATCTTGCCAACATTATGGAAGCTATGCAATCTGCTTGTCATATTCAAGACAAGAATAAGGCTAAACACAAGTCTACCATGGGAGCATACATAATAAGAAGAGATCATTTTGGGGTTCATAAGACAATCCTACCTCAAATGACAAGGTTGAAACCTAAACAAATGGATGAAATAAGAGAAAAGGGACTATGTTTCAATTGTGACAGCAAGTACAGTAAGGGGCATAAATGTAGTGAGAATAAAGTATTCTACATACACAATGAAGAGGAAGAAAATAAATAATTGGAACCATCACAAGATCTAGAGCTAGAAGAGGGTACTCCAACAATATCTTTTCATGCATTGGTTGGCATCAGTACTCCACGAACCTTCAAGATAGAAGGATATATCAAAAATAAAAAGGTAACAATGTTGATTGATTCTAGTAGTACCCATAACTTCCTCAATTTCAAATTAGAAAAAGATATCAATTGCTTTGTATATGCAGCACTAGTGTTCCAAGTAATGATTGCAGATGGATGTACCATAAATTGTTATGGGAAGTGTCATAGTATTAAGCTCAATATGGGGGAGTATTTATTGGATATTCCCATGATTTCCATCCAAATGGGTGGTGTTGATGTTGTATTAGGGGTCCATTGGTTACAAATTGGGAAAGGAAAATGGCCCTTATTTTTCAAGTTCTTTTCATGAGAATTTCCTCAGAAGGAAAGCAAATTGAGCTTAGAGATATCCAAGGGAAACCCTCTAAAGTGATAAGCTCTAATAGCATGAAAACATTACTCAAAAAGGGACACCATGGTGTAATTTTACAATTGAGCTCAATAGATGTTCAAACATCTATATCCTCTACTCCAATAGATCTCCAAAATGTTATCAACAATCATTCCAAGGTATTTGGAGATATGCCTAAGGTTGTTCCACTTGCTCAAGATCATTCCCACGATATTCATCCATGACAAGGAAGTGTACATCCAGTCCTCCACGTTTCTTGCTTAAAGAGGAAAACCAATGACAAGATCCCAATGCAAAGTACTTTATCGGAGATGAATGGAGAAGGGAAATTCATACTAGAACCAGAGACAATCCTTGAAATAAGGATTAAGAAGCTACAAAATTGAGCAATTATTGAGTACCTTGTCAAATGGAAGAACCTACCAATGGAAGAGGTGACATGCAAAGATGATTTCTTCATGCATACATAGCCTCGATTGTCAAGTGTTGAGGACAACACTTGTTTGAAGGAGAGGGTCACGTTAATCCCTAGAAAAATCCCCATATAAATCTTGTGTTATGTATAAAACCCATTATTAATCCCCTTATTGAATTATTACATTTCTTGTGTTATATTTGTATGTAGGCTTTGAACCCCTTCATTGCACCCTTTCATTATAATTGTAACCTTTGTCTCCTATATTTATACCAAGGAGAACTAGTATTAGGATCATATTATCTCATCTCATATTGTATTATGAATTGAATATATTGTAAAAGGTGGTTTCCCCCTCAAAGTGGATTGTAATCATTGACTTTTTATCATTTTTTAAGGAATTGAACCATAACAAGTTTTCATTGAGGAGGGATAGGCTATAATGCCTCCTTCCTTCTCCTATCGTGTCACCGTTGTAAATCCTTCAATCCTATTCCAAGTTGTTCTTAAGGGGGGATGTTAGGCTATTTACACACTTAGGAGTTAGTTAAGATCAACTTGGTCTAATGTGTCATTATGTAAAAAGTGTGTTTCTTTAGTATGCATTTGTATTTAGGTAATCTGACATTCATGATATGTTCCCAACATAGAGTGATCTGACAAATCATATCCTCCTCGATATTAACGGCTACATTGATTCATGGCTTACCACTCGATTAGTCCATGATCTCTATTTAAAGAGCATGGTGGGTCATTTTTTGATGATCGATTGTGAGAAACTCTCTTGTAAATCTCTTTGTAATGTTTTTATTTTGCATTAATAAATTGCTCCAAGTGGCCATGTTGGTTGGGACCGTGGATATTTCCCCATAGGGGTTTTACCACATCCAAGAATTGGTGTGTTGATATTTGATCTAGTTGTGTGAGTGGTTATTGAAGATGTTCATCCTTTGTTTGAATACCTATGTTGTTGAACATTGGGTTGTGTGAGAGGATCAGAGCCAACCATAGGTGATTTCATCCTTATGGACTCATATCCTTAGCTCGAGGGTGGCCCTATTGCATAAATATTACATGCAACAGAGAACCTATGGTTGGGTGGAAATTCCTTCATCTATAGCTATTTGGTGTTTAATTCCCAGAAAGAGAAGTGTTATGGTTAATTTGTAATTATATGAATTAATGTTATTAATATTTTGTGAATTGAATGTTGTATTGATTTGCATGTTTAAGATTACAATGTAATTATGGAATCTTTTTTCATTGGATGTTTGATTTTGTTGGCATGAGTATGCATTGTCATGTTTGCATGCCTTAATCATTTCATAACAAGATAGAGAGGAATTATGGTATCAAAATGGTAGAATGAGGATTCCATCAAATTATATGGCTAGGCATGTTAAAAGGTGGCATCATAGCAAGAAGGTGAAGGAAAACGTGTGGTTTCTAGAAGGTACCTCATATCCTTGATAGAGAGAGAGGTTATTGGGTACATTACAAAGTGGTGTCAGATTTATTGGTTACAAAAATAGGGTTGTATGGTTCGGGAATAATATTGTACATAAAGAAGTTACAAGTTGTAGATTATGTGTTTCACATAATTACTCAAGGAGCATAATTGGGAAAATGTTTTGAATCCGATGATTGTTGGAGTAATGGATAAAATTACTATTGGATTCATGTTAGAGTATATAGAATCATGAATTTTCTAAATTCATGGTTATAGACTTTGGCCTATGCAAAATTTGGGGAAAACTTGAAATTTGGAGAGAATCCCCAATTTTTGTTGAAATCCATAGGTTAATTTCCATAACTACATCAAATGTGGCTAGTATATGGGTCCAATTTGGCTAGGGAAAACAATTTTGGAGAATTCATGGCAGGCAGTCTCATTCATGGTGGTGTCACATGGAGTCAGGTTATGCAAGTGGACACCATGAGGCAAGGTCTACATTGATGGAGGCAGTTAGGTCAGTAATGGTGATTTGCAAAGGAGAAGGAGGCATTATTTCACAAGGTCACAAACCCTTTACAATCATTGTTAGGGTGATGTACGTACCCTAGGAAATAAGTGTTTTACAAAAGGTGAAGGGACATTTTAACTAGCAACGTATTATAGCTTTGCAATTTATCTCAATTGTTGATATGAGATTTAGAAAGGGGAACATGTGTGCCAATAGAGGGATGGTCATGGGACCCCCTACTATAGCACAAATTGAATTTAGGAGATGGCCTAGTCCATTCCTCAACTTGGAGACTTAAATCCTACTCTCCTTCATCAAATTCATCTAAAAAATAACAATTTTGTTAAAATACGCCATTCACCCATGTGAAAATCGCATATATACACTATTTTCTAGTGTACAAACTACGTATATCCTCACTTTTGTGAAAAAATAAAAATATTCCACAGTTTCGGGCGGGGTTTTATGTTTGGCCCATTCCCAAACTTCCATTAGCCCATACACAACTGAATATAATGATCTCAACCTATTTAGTATCATATATAAGCACCTATGGGGGTATGGATGAGGAGAGACAACTTTGGTACAATATTGTGTTGACGATTTACAAGCTCCCTTATTCCTTGAGCCTTTGAGTAACATCACCTAATGTGGAAACTTGTTTTTTGGTATTCCTTCCTCTCTCATATATGATTGTAGTGTTTGTTAATATATCTTCTGGTTCATTCGAGGAAGAACCAAAACCCATCCTCGAATGAGCCAGAAGGGATAGGAACATCAACACCCAACTAAATCAAGTTAAGCACATCAATGAGAAGAGGATTTCTTGGATTTAGTACAAGAAGTATCTCCAAAAACTGTATATTTTTAGCACTACTATGATAATAAGATGTAGTTCTTTCATCTCAAGTTGGGAAATATGACGATGGAGGAATATGAGAAGCATTTTTTGGAACTTCTAAGATATGTAAGATTTATTAAAGAGGAGACGATGAAGATACAAAGGTTCTTAATGAAATACCTATTGTAACATCAAGAATTGATGGTTCGTCACACTTCTCTAAGATTCAATCAGTCAGGTGATCATCCTATATCTAGAAACATTCGATTGGGCAATCGACGAGAATTCTACATTATTCAATCAAGTAGTCAACATGCCTATTGGTCAAACAGGAAACCAACAGTCGAAGATGGTCGAATAGTGGATCAACTAGCCCAGAAATTGACTATGAATTTGACACATGGACGATCTAGTTGAGCATCCTTGTCGATCCGACTAGACAACATGGATTTGGAGAAGTCAACTCTAACAACCAACAAGATCTTCCCAATTACAAGGAAAGTGGTTAGATATTGAAGCTATAAATAGCAGACCCCATGGGCCATTATCATCAAGTGACCAAAGTGATATTATATGGAGATATCAAGGTCTAATATGCATTGTGATGTTCTGATCACAATGTTCTTTGCTTAAGTTCTATAACAATGTCTTTAGACACCACCTTTGTATTTGACATTGTATTACCTCTTTAATTATCTGCAGTATTGTATTGTATTTTTCATGTCAGGTTCCACCATATTCCCCAACCCAGTACCACATCCAATGGTTTGAAACCTTGTCAGTTATCTGCAAACCTTGTTGAGTCAGATTTGTTGTGTGACTGACTCCAGGCCAGTGGTTTGTTGATTGGAACTTATTAAAACATAATAGTTTATGTCTAGATATCGAATATGGATCATAGATGATTTTAGGGGATAAATTTCGCAAATGGGCTAATTTTCCATGGTTTTTCCCAAAAAAAGATTCGCTAATTTCCATTTTTTCTAAAAACGATTCGCCCAAATTTAGCAGAATAAAATTGTTTTTCCTTAAATATCACCAAAATTTTATAGAAAGTATATAAATCCTTAGAAATTTGAATATTTTTACAAAACTATCGCCAAACATTTTACATTTTGCATATTAGGGACTAGTAAGATTAGACCATGTTTCTACATTTTAATATAAATTTCCATCCTTAAAATCATCCCTAATATGGATTCGAATATTGATCCTGATATTATGAATAGATAAAATTTCATAGTATGGGCACCAGACATGGAAACCCTACTAAAGAGTAAAGGACTATAGCATTTTATGAAGATTGTGATTCCAGATCTAGCAGACGATCAAACAAAGTTAGTTGTTTATGGAAAGAAGGATGAGGTTGTGGGGGTCATCAGGACCTATATCTCATAGGAGATTTGGTTTCACATCAACAGAATAAATTTCCCCCATCAATTCTAGAAGAATCTGAAGTTGTTTTTCGACAGAATCGACCAAATCCACGTCATGCAATTAGAGAAATATTTTATCTCTCTTTATCCTCATTGTTTTTAAATAATAGAGGACTATTTGGATCGTTCCAAAGAACTCCAATTGAAATTGGGTGAATGTGGAAATAATTATCAAAAGAAAGATGGAAAACTCATCAAGTTTGTCTTGATGAATTTGAGAACACCATTCAATGTGTTCATGTTGAATTTTCGCACCAACTAGCAAGCATGGAAGGAATATGGTAAGGATTACACCTTTGAAGATTTATTTGGTATTTTGATTACTGGTCAACACAAACTTCTTGGAGAAGGAAATGTTGGTGGTAGACATCAAGCTCACTTGCTCAAGAGCAATGGCTAGTCGAATTATAGGGAAAGAGTATGGTTTGATAGCTCTACACAAAGACCTGGATGTCCTGACTAGAAATCTAAGGGGAAAACAAATCCACCCCAGCGATGTCAAAAGAATAAGACATGTCAATATTGTGGAAAGAGTGGACATGTGGAGAAGGTCTTCTATAATAAGAGAGACGATTTATAAGATAAGGTTAAATTCCTTGAAGGAGATGTGTCAGTTGTTCATCGACCCACTAGTAATTTCACCTTCCAAGTCAGAAATTTTCAAGACTTGTTGTCACATTCCACACAGAAAGAATGGGTAGTCTACTATGGTTGGACACATCATATTCCTAACCGACACTTCCTTGTTCACATCCTTGAATGAAGTCGAGGAGAGGAAGATTTATGTTGTCAATGATTTTTCTCTATATATTGTTGGTCATGGTGATGTTACATGTCGACATGGGATAATTATCGACGTTTATCATTTGCCAAACCTCAGTGCCAATATTTTGTTTGTTACTCAATTAACACAAATAGGTAATATTGTAGAATTTTTCCAAATCATTTCTTTGTTTTATATTTGAAGAAAGATCAGTCGACTGTCAGCAGAGGCTTTCTCGACTTGAAGAACATTCTATATAAATTTTGTGACATGACTCAACTCGATAGTGAACCAACTCCTCTTGTTTCCCACACTAATAAATGAAGTCAAACTTGGCATGAATGACTGGGACAACTAAATTTTCAAAGTCTACGAGCATTGGCAACTTAGAACATGGATTTTGGTCTACCTAAAGTGTTGCCCCTGGAAGGATTTTGTAAAGGATGTGGGATTGGAAAGCATCATCAGGCACCGTTTGACTCTAGAAAAGCGTGGTGAGCACAGAACCTATTGAAACTGGTTCACAATGATGTATGTTGCATAAATCTACCTTCCCTCATAGGCACAAGGTATATCTTGACTTTCATTGATGATATATCTCATTCCACATGGGTTTACTTTTTGAAGAATAAGAATCTTTTCTTTAAAAAGTTCAAAGAGTTAGAGCCTTTGCTGAAAAGAAATGTCGCTGACCCATTAAGTGTCTAAGATAAGATAATGGTGGTGAGTATGTAAATTGACCTTTTGAAGAATACCTTGTTCAATATGGTATTGACTAGAAGTGGTCAATTCCTCACACACCTCAAAAAAATAGCATTGCAGAATGCAAGAATTAGACGTTAGTCGAAATGGCTAGATGTATTTTGTAGGATAAATATTTTCCCTCTCGCTTCCAAGATAAAGTGCTATACTGTGAAAATTATCTACCCAATCACATCTCAATTAGAGTTTTTCATTCCATGACTCCAGTCGAATGATGGCGTGGAAAGCATCCTTCAATCAGCCACCTCCATGTGTTTGGATATATTTCCTGGGATCATATTTTCAATGATTGAAAAAATAAGTTGGATGCAAAGAGTCATGCTTGCATCATGATGGGATACTCTAAATAATTGAAATCAAATTGGTTGTTTGATCATGTTATCACATAATCATGCGTGGGGGGTGTTTTTCCTTTGGAAAAGGCACCAGGGTGAAAACGTGGTGAAGAATGGGTCAAGAACCCACTTATCCTAAGTTTGGGGGCGCATGAGCGCCTTGTACTATGCAGCACGCAAATATAGACGGTCAGGACGTGCACGCTCAAATATGCAGCCAAGATTCAATTCCAGACCCCCCCCCACTCTTCTTCC
>JZKD02S0404962.1:250710-262343 GCA_000966675.3 Picea glauca | reverse complement strand
TCCACTCACCACTGGGCCATAGCCCCTTATCACTCTCGTCTGTCATCTCTTACCAAGTGTCTTACCGCTCACATCCTCCCTGGAAGATAGTCCCATCCTGTTCGTTGTTTCAGCCTTACATCTACCCCCACATCATCACCTCATGCCATGTCACCTCTGACATGTCCCAGTGCAATGCACACATCTTCTACCACCCGCATTGGCCCGACCACTTTCCTTATGTCACATCCATCCACATGGCCTCTCCTCATCTCACCTCCACACCGATTATTCCAAATCGCCCTCACCTATTTACTGCCCTTTCACCACATCAAGTCAAATGTTCCAGCCCTCGTGATGGCCTCCACATATGCCCACTTGTCTTCCTATAAATCCTCTAACCAGATCTAGATGGCAATGTTGGAAGGTTTCCATGTCCTAGAGATACAAAGTTGATCGGGGCCTTTCTCGATCCCAAGGAAGTAGTTATTAAAGTAGTTGGCGGTGGTTGGACATCGTTTCACTATAAATGGAAAGTCCAGAAAAGGACTGTTAGCTTGTCAATTCAATTACAGGCTCACTCTCGAGCATGATTGCATCTGACTAAAGTTCACAACTTACCAGAGACTACGTGTGCAGTCTGCCAGTAAACATGCAGATGTAATGTCTTCAATGCGATGACTTGAACTTGTTGTTGTGGTTGTGCTTTGAGTATATGTAGGCATTTTTTCCATTTTGTTATGGTCGATGGTTGAGCTAGGCTCTCGCATTGTAAAATTTTGATGAAGCATTGGTTTTCCTAGTTATGTATTAGAAATTGAGACTTCTTGTTTAATGAAAGTCAACTTCTTTCCATCTCTCTGTAAACTCGGTATTAAGACACTCGGAATTGGAGGATCCAATCGAGGGTTGTGATGTTGTAGGATGATGTATGGTTGATCACTGCAATATTTACACCAGTTTTAGTCAGTTTCCTGTGTTACCTTTCCCTCTCACACTGAATAGATTGGAATTGGAGGATCCAGTAAAGTTCTTACAGTAGTATTGCGATGCTCGGAATTGGAAGATCCAGTCGAGCCATCCCTGTATTTGTAGCTATGTCAGTTCGACATATTTCAGTGTCTTGTTTTTCTTCCTCGAGCTGCTGGAAGGCCAGATGCCCATAGAAGTCTTTTTCATCTTCTCACCAACTCTTCCATCTTCTCACCTTAAATTCAACTTACTAACGGAAGTTAGATAAAGACCTCACTTGTTCATGCATGACCTGGTCTGGGATTCTGAGTCAAAACAATATTATCCTGGGTTTGCATCCATTTGACCACCCTAATTCAATTATCATGGCATATAAAACTGAAGGGTATCAGGCTTAATCCTACCGCAATCCAGGAGTGACCTATGGTGCTAACATTTCTGGCGTTGTTGTCGGGGACGAAGTTGAAGATCTTCCCTGAGATTGAACGCCATTGAGCCTCTGATTCTGAAGGTGCATCATGCATCAAAGCCCTACAAGATTTCTATTGTGCACCTAGTGACTCCATTGTGATGACTCCACTGGGGTGAACTTACTGTTTCAGTTGTGGCTTCCAAAGGCATGCATACGAGGTCTACTCCTTTGTTGCCCTTGACAACACCTGAATCGGATCCAGAGAAGCTTATCAGAAAGGGAAAGGCTCTCAGAGAGGGAGCTTCAGCTGTTGAACCAGGTATTTCTAATAGTTCTCATTTCCCTCTGTTAGAAACTCTGATATCTACTTCTCATTTTCCTATCAAACCTCTTGTTGGAGTTTCTCGTTTGTTAAATTTTGGGAGTGTTCATGTTGAGTTTTCTCCTCCTAGTCTTGGATTAGAGGGAGAAAGATTTGTCACTCCTATTTCCCCTGATGTTGCAACCTGGTCTAGACCCAACACCTCAGAATATTTTCCTACCCTGGGTTTTACCACCCCTCATCCTATTACTATTGCTACTGAAGAAAGGGAAAATTTTGTCCCTTTAATCCCTGAAGCTCGTTCTCCAAATTCTCTGTGGTTTTCCTTTCCTCCTGTAAGATCAATTCCAATTTCTCTTGGTCGAACCCATTCTCCTCCACCTCTTATCCTTATGGCAGGTGTTAATCCCCCTGCAAACAGAATGGATTCCATAGTGGCTTCCAGGTATGCCCCCTTAATCCTACCTCAGCCCATGAATCCTCTACCTGCTGGAGATTACTTGAAGTATATGCCTAAATTCACTGGAGAGGAGGACATAACTACTGAAGATCACATTGCTACCTTCTACAATTATGTAGACAACCTAAACATTGAAAATCAAGATGTCTGGATGAGAGTCTTCATCAAGAGCCTTGATGGTGAGGTTAGGAAATGGTTTAGGGGACTGACCCCTGGATCTATTGCTGGGATTGAAGCTCTAGATAATGCCTTCTTGAGAGAGTGGGGAGATAAAAAAGATTTCATGTATTACATGACAGATTTTGGGTCCTTGAAGAAAAAGGAAGGAGAGTCTGTCTCTGACTTCTCCAAAAGATTCAATAAAATGTACAATAATATCCCTACTGAGATCAAGCCCACAGAAGCCTCTGCTAAAATCTCTTATGCTAATGCATTTGACCTTGACTTCTGGCTCTTGTTGAGAGAGAGAAGAGCTACTTCCCTAGATCAAATGCAAGATGTGGTCGTAGAAGTAGACTCTAATGTGTTGGCAGTTTACAGGCTCAGAAATAAGATTGTTACAGAAAGAAGAAAGAGAAGATCAGAGGCCTCAACCTATGTTCCCTCTGTGCCTCACCCTCAAGTGGATGAATTGACCAAGATGGTGAAATCTCTTTTTGTAGAGATGGAGAAGATGAAATTTGAAGGGAAGCAGACATACAGAAATCCCCAAAACATTGATAACAGAGGAAACTTCAAGAGGCCAAATAATAATGTTCCTCAAATTCTCCCAAGAGAGCCCAAGAATAGAGACAAAGATGATCAGAATATCCAGACTCCTCTTCAGAACAACCTATTTGTTGGTGAGGAAGGAGAGGAAATAGATGAGCTTGATCATGAGATCCATTATTTTGGAGACACCCCCCCTTTTCCTCATTTGACTCAATCAGCATATGAGGAGTCTCTCATGAACATTCAACTCAATGAGCTGAGCAAGGGAGACAAGGCTAGCAGTAGCCAAAATAGATACAACCTCAGATCCAAGAAAAAGACGAGAACGCCTGATGTTCCTGAGAAGCCTACCGGAGCAGAGAAGATTGCCAAATATATGGTAGATAGTGACAAAGATAAGAAGACACAAACCCCTCCTCCAGTGGTCAAAGTCGTTGTTCCTGAAGTAAAATAAGTCCCAAAGCCCCCCTCCTTTTTTAATTTTGAGCATGAAATTCAGAAAATCTGAATCCTTGTACCCCTCTCTGAACTAGTCAAACATGAAGATTTCAAAAAGAGCCTCTCCAAGCTATTGCAGTCTGAACCCTCATACCATCCCACAGACTCAATCAACTTGCAAGATGAAAATCCTACAATAATCCTAGGTCCTATGGTAGAAGACAGAGATGATTCATACCCTCCCTTATACACATCCCTGAACATACATGACAAGGTGTTGCACAACTGTTTGATGGATTCAGGGGCCTCCCATATTCTCATGCCTAAAACTATCATGGAAGAACTTGGGCTGGAGGTCACAAAATCTTACCATGACTTGTGTTCTTTTGATTCTAGAAGAGTCCAATGTCTATGAGTCATCAAAGATCTAGTGGTGAATTTTTTCCAGCTGCCCATGAAGAGTGTGGTCATCGACATTGTAGTGGTTGATGTTCCCCCCAAGTTTGGCATATTGTTGTCAATATCTTGGATAAAAATACTTGGGGGAACCCTATAAATGGACCTCACCTATGCTATTATTCTAGTGTTTGGGGGAGGAACATAGAAGGTTGTACAGAGAAGCCTAATTGGCTTATATCATCAGTGATGAAACCAACCCCACCAACCATCTTGTATTTTCCCTTGACAAGGAATTGGGGTCCAGTTTACTACGTCTCATCGATGCTCCCGAGCCTCCTCTAAATCTCAGAAAGCATCCCACTACCTCTCATGGATTTTCCCCCACCACCTTTGTTTGGAAAATGTTTTTTGGTGGAGCCTCCTCCAAGGAAGGTGTAGGTGTTGGAATGGTGTTTATCTCACCATCCCAAGAGACCATAGCTCTATCTTGCAAATTAGAATTTGAGACTACCAATAATGTGGCAGAGTATGAAGCTCTTGTGTTGGGTTTGAGGGCTGCAAAGGACATGGGAATATAAGAAGTGTCTGTGTTTGGAGATGTCGAGTTGGTTTTAAAGCAAGTCAGAAATCTTTACCAAGCTAAGCATATAAGGCTAAGATCCTATAGGAATGAAGTGTGGGTTTCAATAGACAATTTCTTCTTGGATTTTAACATTTCATTCATTCCTAGAGAAGAGAATACAGTGGTTGATTCCTTAGCCGCTTCAACAAGTAATTTCAAAGTGCCCCTGCCACCCAAGCTCAGGTACGATATAGAAGTAAAATACAAACCCTCTATACCAAACAATGTCAAGCATTGGAAGGTATTTGAGGATGATCTTGAAATCGAAAGGTTCCTGGAAACTATTGATGAATTTTTTGCATTACATATAGACCAGGACCATGAACCTAAAAGTATCTCACATGCTGATGTATTTTTAAATAAAATTGCTAATCACAACATTGTGCAGTTACCCAACAATCACATTCCAAAGGGACTAGTCCCTTTGGAGAGGATTTTTGACAATAATGATGTGCCAGTGAAAGCTAAAGGGTCGATCGATGAGACTGACATATCTAAATGCAATATTGGCACAGAGACGAAGCCAAAGTTCATCAAATTGTCAAGCAACCTGACAAGAGAACAGAGGGCCAAATATGTTGAGATTTTAAAGAAGCTTGTTGATGTGTTCACTTGGACATACGAAGATCTCAGAACATATGACAAAACTGTCATTGATCATAATATCCCACTAAAGGAAGAGGCCCAACCATTTAGGTAGAAGCTAAGACAGATCAATCCTATGTTGTTGCCTATCATGGAGAAAGAGGTAAAGAAGTCGTTGGATGCCCAGATCATTGTGCCTTTGAGGTATTCAAAGTGGGTGGCCAACTTGGTCCCAGTGAGGAAGAAGAGTGGGGAAATCAAACTTTGTGTTGATTTCAGAAACCTGAACATAAGCTCAAATAAGGAAAATTACCCCTTGCCCAAGATGGAACATATATTGCAAATGGTAATAGGAGCATCTAGAATTTCCATGATTGATGGCTTCTCTGCCTACAATCAGATTTATGTCCTATCGGAGGACAGAGAAAAGACAACATTCACCACTCCTTGGGGTACATTCATATATGCCAAAATGCCCTTTGGTTTGATGAATGCAGGGGAAACCTTTCATCAAGCCATGGATATCACTTTCATTAGAGAAAGGGACAAGTTCGTGGTCATCTATCTGGATGACATCACAGTCTTCTCCAAGTCTGATAGACAACAGCGTGAACATTTAAAAAGGGTTTTCCTAAAATGCAGGAAGTTTGGCCTCTCCTTAAATCCCAAGAATTCTTCGTTTTCCATGAAGGAGGGAAATTTGTTGGGCCACATAGTATCAGCTGAAGGGGTCATCATTGATCCCAGCAGAGTCGAAGAAATCCAAACCCTGTCACTCCTGAGATCTAGAAAAGAAGTCCAGGCTTTCCTAGGAAAAATTAATTTTCTGAGGAGGTTTGTTTCCAACTTTGTTGAGATGGTAAAGCTTATAAAAACCATGTTGAGGAAAGGACGTGAATTTAAATGGACTGTTGAGTCTCAAAATTCCTTTGATAAGATAAAGAAATCCTTGACTGAAGCTCATGTTCTTATCAGTCCTAATTACTCAAAGGATTTCCTTATTTTCTCTTTTTCTTCAGTTGATATTGTTGCAGTTGTCTTATTGCAGAAAAAAATTGAGAGTTTGGAGCAACCCATTTCTTTCTTCAGTCAGGAATTGAGACATGCAGAGATCAAATATGACATTATGGAGAAGCAGGCTTATGCCTTGGTGAAATCTCTAAAATCTTTCAAAGTCTATGTCTTGCATTCAAAAATCATTGCATTTGTCCCTTCAGCTGTTATGAAGGAGATCCTCATTCAGCCAGACATAGATGGAAGGAGGAGAAAATGGATCACCAAGATCCTTGAATTTGACCTGGAGATAAAGCGCAACAAATTGATCAAATTTCAAGGCTTGGCCAAGTTGTTGGCTGAAGAAAATTGTAGAGCTTTGGGGGTAAACTTTGCTGAAGAATGCTTAGAAGATCAGCAGGCTGAATTGTCTAATACAAATGTCCAAGCAGACCCTCCATTAACAGGATGTCCTTGGTACAAGGATGTCATATATTTTCTACAAGAGTTGCAACCCCCTGATGGCTTGCAAAGGAACAAGGCAAGGGCCTTAAAACTCAAGGCAATCAGGTATTGCCTTATTGACCAAGTCTTATATTGGAAGGACCCTCTAGGAGTGCTTTTGAGATGTCTAGACCCACATGAAGCCCAGAGAATTATGTTTGATTTCCATAGTGGCCTATGTGGGGGACACCATTTCTGGAAGACCACGGCCTACAAAATCCTTAGGGATGGGTACTATTGGCCCACTTTATTCATTGATGTATACAGAGAGATCAGAGCCTGCATCAAATGTAAAAAATTCTTAGGCAAGTAGCAGCTCAAATCTATGCCACTAAATAATGTAGTAGCTTCAGCACCCTTTCAACAATGGGGATTGGACTTTATCGAGGATATTCATCATGCTTCAAGTGGTCAGCACATGTGTATCCTAACTGCAAAATATTATTTCACCAAGTGGATAGAAGCTATCCCAACAAGGAGCACTTCCCACAAGGTAATCATCAGTTTTTTGGAAGATATCATAGCAAGGTTTGGTTGTCCCAGTAGAATTGTCATTGATAATGTTGCATCCTTCAATTCTGAGCCATTGATCAAGTTCTGTGAGAAATTTGGGGTTTCACTTATTCACTCCACTCCTTATTATCCCCAAGGCAGTGGATTGGCAGAGTCTTCTAACAAAATCTTGATCAAGCTTATTAAAATACAACTAGAAGACAATAAGAAGGCTTGGTATTCAAAGCTAAAATTCACTCTGTGGGATAATCGAGTCGCACCAAAGAGGTCCCTAGGCACCTCCCCCTTTCAACTTGTTTATGGGATAGAAGCTATATTTCCCTCTCAGCTAGCTCTACCTATAGAAAAATTATTTCAGGAGTATCAAGGAGAGCCTGATGATATGATCAGGAGAATTCATCAACTGGTGGAGGTCCAGTAGACTAGAGAGCAGGTGGTGGACAAAGCATATGACCAACAGCAGAAGATCAAGCAGGATTTTGACAGGAAGGTCAGAAAAGAGAATTTCCAGCTAGGAGAGTCAGAATTAAAGTGGGATGCTCCTAAGGAGGACAAGGGAAAGAAAAGCAAGTTTGAAGCCTTGTGGGTCGGGCCCTTCAAAATCTCTGAAGTATTTTCAAATAATACCTACAGGTTACAGGATTTGGAGGGTGAGGAAGTTTTCAATGGCCCTGTGAACGGGTATTTTCTAAAGAATTTTTTCTTTTGAGCCATACGTGGCTCTCCTGTATTTTTAAATATCATTCTTCTGTTTGTTTTCAGTTTTAATAAATGACTCCATAGCCCAACAGCAAGGCACTGAAGCTGCAAAATATTTCTTGGCATATCATAGGGAGAAATCCATCCCCCATGGAGCCCAATGTTATCACATAATCATGCGTGGGGGGTGTTTTGCCTTTGGAAAAGGCACCAACCTGAAAACCTGGCGAAGAATGGGTCAAGAACCCACTTATCCTAAGTTTGGGGGTGCATGAGTGCCTTGTGCTATGCAATGTGCAGATCTAAAGGCCAGGACGTGCACTCTCAAATATGCGACCAAGATTCAATTCCGAACACCCCCCCGCTCTTCTGCCTTTAACAATGGGGGGGTCCGATATGATAGTTTTCTAGTGTGTATATCTAGACGGCCAGAACCAGCGCACTCAGACCTACAGTGCAGGTTCAATTCCAGACCCCCCCTGCTCTTCTGCCTTTAACAAAGGGGGGGGGTCTGATATGGGTAGATTTGGATACGGGCCCCTTGCTATCATGACGCTTCCTCGTGATGTCGGAACCTCTCCCACCTAAAACCACTTACCGCCTCTGTTACCACCTTCACCTCCCACTGCCATCTACTCTCCACTCCGTCTCTCACCTCCACCCATCACATCCTCCACTCACCGTTGGGCCATAGCCCCTTATCACTCATGTTTGTCATCTCTTGCCAAGTGTCTTACTACTCGCATCCTCCCTGACAGATGTTCCCATCTCGTCTGTTGTCACAGCCTTACATATGCCCCCACATCATCACCTCATGCCATATCACCTCTGACCTATCCTAGTGCAATGCACATAGCTTCCTCCACCCACACTGGCCTGACCACTTTCCTTCTAACACATCCGTCCACATGGCCTCTCCTCATCTCACCTCCACACCGAGTATGCCAAATCCCCCCTGCCTAGTTATCGCCCATTCACCGCCTCGTGTCAAATGTTCCAGTCTTCACGACAGCCTCCACGTCTACCTGCTTGTCTTCCTATAAATCCTCTAACCAGATCCAGATGGTAGTGTGAGAAGGCCGCCACATCCTAGAGATATAGAATTGACCAGGGCCTTTCCTGATCCCAAGGAAGCAGTTATTAAAGTAGTTGGTTGTGGTTGTACATCGTTTCACTATAAATGGAAAGTCTAGAAAAGGAATGTCAGCTTGTCAATTCATTTACAGGCCCGTTCTAGAGCACGATTACGTATAACTAAAGTTCACGACTATCCATAGATTGCATTCACAGTCTGCCAGTAAACATGTAGACATAGTGTCTTCAATGCGATGACTTGAACTTGTTGTTGTGGTTGTGCTTTGAGTATATGTAGAAATTTTTTCCATTTTGTTATGGTCAATGGTTGAGCTAGGCTCCTGCATTGTAAATTTTTAATGAAGCATTGGTTTTCATGGTTATGTATTAGCATTTGAGACTTCCTATTTAATGAAAGTCAACTTCTTTCCATCTCTCTATAAACTCTGTATTAAGACACTCAGAATTGGAGGATCCAGTCGAGGTTTGTGATGTTGTAGGATGATGTATGGTTGATCACTACAATATTTACACCATTTTTAGTCAGTTTCCTATGTTACCTTTCCCTCTCATACTGAATAGATTGGAACTGGAGGATCCAATCAAGCTGTTATAGCAGTATTGCGATGCTCGGAATTGGAATATCTAGTCAATCCATCACTGTGTTTTTGTAGTTGTGTCAGTTCGACATATTTCAGTGTCTTGTTTTTCTTCCCTGATCTACTGGAAGCTCGGATGCCCATAGTAGTCTCGTTCATCTTCTCACCAAGTTCTCCATATGCTCACCTTAAATTCAACTTACTGACGGAAGTTAGATCAAGACCTCACTTGTTCATGCATGACCTAGTCCAGGATTTTGAGTCAAAATGATATTCTCCTCAGTCTGCATCCATTCGAACACCCTAATTCAATTATTGTGACATATAAAACTGATGGGTGTCAGGCTTACTCCTGCCGCAATCCAGGAGTGACTTATTGTGCTAACAGATCCTATCAAACGATAAATCATTATCAGATGCAATGTGTTGTTTTATGAGAAGTATTATGGCATCAAGTTGTTGCATGCCTCCTCTGGATTGTTGTAGGATTATGCCTTTGATGTTGTCTCAGAATTTTTTTATGTTGTTCCATATTTAATTCCTTCGACTAGACAGTTGAACTGTGTTCATGTTTTGACTAGACCATTGAACTCTAAGTCGACTATTCCGTCGATCTTTGTTTTGACTATTTTACCATCTTCATCGACTGAAACTCATCATCTGACTTTTAATCGACATGCTATCGTGAAAAATAATTCACTTATTTCTTTTCTACCCCACTGGGTTGCCAAGACAATTGAAGTTGTTGGAGCTGATACCAGTGATATCTCCTCCAGATGAAAAACTCGAAGTCAAAAGAAACATGTCAGCATTGCATTGATGACTTGTGTACTTGAAAATTTTGATCCCATTTCCTACTCGGATGCTCAAGGATGACCAGAATGGGAACAAGCTATGTAGAGAAAAATTGATTCTTTGCCTAAGAATCACACTTGGGACTTGGTTCCCTGACCGCAAGGAAATAATTTTGTGAAGTGTCGATGGGTCTATGGGATCGAATTTATCTCTAATGGTATTGTTAAGTGACATAAAGAAGCCTGGTTGCAAAGGGATTTTCTCAACAATAATGTATCGAATACACTAATACCTTTTCCCATGTTGTAAAGATAAACTATGTTTGATTGATACTTTCCCTTGCTGCTCGTTTTGGATGAAAAATAAATTAGATGGATGTAAAGAGTGATTTTCTTCATGGATACCCATCTGAAGAAATTTTCATGGAACAACCACTTGGTTTTGTGAGAAATTCTAACTTGGTTTGTCAACTCAAAAATTCACTTTATTGTTTGAAGCAAGCTCCCCAAGCTTGGTATGCTAAGATCACAAATTTATTTCTTCGACTTGGTTTCAAACATTGTGAATTTGATCATAGATTATATGTACTCCATACCAATGGAGGCACTTTGATTTTCATTCTATATGTGTATGATGTTCTCATTACTAGAAATCATATTGATCTCATTTTTAGTTTGAAGAAACATATTGCTTACTCCTTTGACATGATAGATTTTAGTACTCTTTATTAATTTTGGGTCTCCAAGTATTACCACTATGTGATGGATTTTTCATTTCTCAATATAATATGTGATAGATATTTTGACATGTTTTAAGATGGCTGATTGTAAGCCTTGTGCTACTCCTTTTCAATCTGGAGTAAATCTCACCAAAACTTGTCAAAGAGATCAAGTCGATGCTACACTTTATTGACAATTGGTCGAGAGTCTTATTTACCTTACTCATAGTTGACCTATCATTTATTTTGTTGTTAGTGTGGTTTCTCAGTTTATGTAGGACCAAAAATAAATCCACTAGAAAGAAGTCAAACAAATTTTCCACCATCTTAAAGGTACCACTCATTTTGGTATCAAGTATTGTCAACGCTTAGATTTATTGATCAAATCCACTGACTCTGATTGGGATGGAAACAACGATGATCATAAGTCCATTTCTAGCTATGTGTTTGATCTAAGCACTAGAACATTGGTGGGGTCATGCAAAAAATAAAAGGTAGTCTCCTTGTCAACTACATAAGCAAAAACTCATGGCATCGTTCAATCAAGTACTGAAGAAGTATGGATCCACCAACTTTTGGGTGAACTTGGATTTCCTATTTAGACCTTGACTACAATCAATTGTGATAAACAAAGTGTTATATAGGTTGTTTCCAATCTTGTTTCCCACAATAAGATGAAGCATGTTGAGATCCATGCTCACTATTTGATATATTTAGTTCATGAGAATGTTGTCTCTCTCTAATATTTCAAAATAGATGATCAGGTTGTTGATATCTTCACTAAATATTTATCTAAATATAGATTTATCGAGATCCATATGATTCTTGGGATTTAGGA
>JZKD02S0404962.1:227180-241073 GCA_000966675.3 Picea glauca | reverse complement strand
GATATCATCTCCGACACCACACCACACGTTGTAGACTCCATTAAATCTTGGACTCAAATCTCTGAATTGCTGGAATATGAGCTCAAGAATGCTCACCCTGATTCTGAGAATCATTGTCGGGACATACCTGAGTCAGAGCTTCATAAGATCGTTGCATGCCCGCGGCTCGTGGCATACAATGATATGATCAGTTGGGCCCTGGAAAAGGTCGATATCCCAACAAGGATCATCTTAAACGATCAAGGAGTCATCGTCAGCTCATTCAGGCCAGAACACATACAAGTAATGTATAAACTCTCGCAAAATCCTAAACATACTTTTAATGCTAAATTTTTAGCAGAGTTTCAGAGAAAAGAATGCATTGAGGCAGACCGGACATATCCTGATATGATTAGAGAATGGGCGAGGTGTCCAGCAAATATTAGAGTTGATTCCCATGGAATTTATGCTACAGCATCCTTGAATAAATACATGGTATATGTAGCTATTATGTTATGTAGACTTTTCGGGAGAAAAGATCCCTGCCATTTTCATGCAGATTAGGTGCCCTTTTTAGAAGAAGCTTCAGAAGGGAATGGTTTTAACTAGCATAAGATTTTGTCAAATAACCTAACACAGGAAATCTTAAACTACAAAGCAGCAAAATCAAAGGGACAACCAACATCCCTTTACATGTCAGCATACATTATGGATGCAATCTGTTATGTGACTCCTTTTCCTTTAATGAATTGGAGTTGGAACATTTCCTGTCCAAAACCCATTCATAAATATCACTCAGCCCTTTGGGAAGAAAATGCTAAGGATGCATTTTATGAGGTTTGTCATTTTATTATAATTCTGATGCATAAAATATTTTTTGGATGTGAACCCCCTCACATTTCTGATGCAATCACAGAAAATCTTAAAGCAATTGCCGACTAGTTTATAGAGGAGAATTTTTCCTACATTAGGGTTTACGGTTGTTCCATTCCCCCTTATGCACTCCCTAAATTCCTACCGGAGAGATTGGTGTGCAGGGAGGTAGCCCATCAGATAGTAAAGGGCGGTGTTGGATTAGAACTAAAAGCAGCTCAGAAGAAGTCATGGCCAACTTTCCCTGTTCATATCGGGAAATTTTCTTTATTAAATCTAGGCCATTCTAAGGTAGAGACTGAATCATTAGAAGAAGTGAAATTAGTAGATATTGAGCACAGAAAGTATGACCCCTACCAAGTAATAAGTAGGCATTTTATACATTGTAATCTAAAGTCTTATGAACATGAAACATCTATCTATGATGATGTATTTAAGGATGTTAAATCCTATGAAGAAGTACTAAACAGAGTACAGACCATGCCACCTGACTCCCAGACTGGATTCGTGTCATTCCAGAGCCATAGGCGAAGTTTCCTACCCAAGAGTTTGCAGGGTGAAGTTTTGACCCCACCTCCAGAACAGGAAGGGCCTCCTCCAGGGTTTGAAACTAATACACGGGACAAAGAAAATACCAAAGGCGAGATGAAGGATACTGAGATACCTTCCCAAGACATAGAGGATTCCTAAACAAAAGAATCAGAGACAGAGAAGGGAAAAGAGCTAGAAACAACCCCGGAAATCCCTAAGGATGTTCCAGAAAAGATAGGAGGAACAACATCAACAGAGATCGGTAGCCCTATTACTTACTTAACCCCATTGCAGTCAACTTATGGAACCCCCCATGAAGGAGCTCTGTATGTCAGTGATCTAGAGTCAATTTCAAGGGATGAAATCCCTCCATCAGATTACTTTTTCAGTAAAAAGAGAAGAGCAATCTTGAAATAGGAAATCCATCCAAGAGAAGAGGGGATGATTAAAAAACATAGGGTCATTATAGATGGAAAGAAGCTTAAAGATGGAGAATTTGCTACGGAGTTAGCAGGTACGATGGGTGTTATAGCATCAACAAATATATATTTTGTTGGCAGTTTAACAACCATGCTCGAACAAAAAGACCAAACAATAATTCAGCTACAGGACAAATTGAAAGAAACTGAGAGAAATATCAGTTGGGGAATACAAAAGGGTCTAGAACAAGCTAGACTAAAAGATATTCAAGAAATTCAGAAAATGAAAATAGACTTAGAAGAGGCAAAACAAATAATACAGGTCACACAGGCACAGGTCCAAAAGCAGGGAGAATAAAATAAACAGTTACAAGATAAAATTAATTATATTACTAATCAAGTAGTAGAACTTGGAGTTTTCAGGACACAAGCATTGGGAATATATTTAAAAATAGAGGAAGAACAACAGAAAGTGTTTTTGAATCTAGAAGTAGTCCAGAATTACTTTCAAGAAACAAATAAATCCTCGGAGAATGTTTTCCAGAAGGAAAGGGAAGCGAAAGCAGCTAGAACGACTTTCCAAAAGGCAGTAGCCCTCTCAACAAAGGAAGAAGTCGGAAGGATTCAGAAATTATCCATTTCTTAATAGGTTAAAGGGGATGTAATACTTAAAGCGTGGGAAGCAGACCTGGCTGAATATAAAAGAATAACCAGAGATGTCAATGATGATTGCCATGGAATTTTTGATCTCTTAGAAAGGACTTCATTGAATATCGAAAAAAATGATTGTCCCAGATTATTAGGTGAGATTAATATTGCCAAGCACCAGCTAAGGTTCAAAGAAGAGTTGGAGGAAATGAAAATAGAGATCTCAAAAATTAAATTAATCAATATCACGGAAATCAACAAATGGATGGTGACGTCTAACCTAAAGTTGCAAAATATTAAGTTCACAGGGAAGATGATAGAATATCGTTTGCCTGAATTACAGAAAAGATTCTTCTTGTTTGAAGCAAAAGAGATACCAGATGCTCCCAAAGTTTTTGTGAAATTTTTGGGAAAGTGTGTTGACTGTCTTGAGGCAGAGAAAGGAAGTTCATCAACACAAACGTAAAAATATTTTTTGAATGTTTTTATTATTAGAAATTAGAAAGGAAATGTAAACGGTTGACATTATTCATATATGTAACCATAATCTTAGGAAGTTGGTTAGTCACCAACGAGAAAATTTTTGATGAAGATGTATAAATATATTTTCAAAAGACTAAGAAAAGGCTTTTGATTTTTTGGGAGAGAGAGTTGATTGTATTAACAGTTTTCCAATCCATCATAATATATGATACAGACGAGATTCTGAATCCTACCAATTTGTAGCTATGTGTTCTTCAACCCTGTTTACTATACTTTATTATGTTTTTCGTTCAATGTTTTTCTAATGAATAATCAATTTGAAGTTTTCTGCAAACATCTTTTATATAGTTCAGATTGATTTGGATATCAAATTATTTACATATTTTCCTCTGAAATTGCTATCAGTGATTTTAAGACCTGTGAATCATTTGAACCTTAATACTTAAACTTTTCATTATAAATCTCGTTTTCTTTCTTTATTACCTGTCACAATATGAGATTCTTTCTTGATTAAAGCCTCATATTTTTCTATAGTAATTATTTCTTATTTTACAATTCTCAAATTGTTGCAAATCCAAGAAACGGCCTTGAATGTATTTATGTTAGTATTTTGAATTCCAAAATTGTTTTTCCTATTCTCATCTCTTAAAAGTTTGAAGTAACATTTGATTAAATTCTTTCACAATTAAATAAAATCTTATCCTCCATGACTGTTCCAAATAGCAGACAACCCATCATTGAACCTAGCCTTCAAGATCAAACCAGTATAGCTTTGAACCTATTTAATACCATCCTACAAATAGCAACTAACCGGGTCGAATTAGAATGTTCATGGGCTGCTATTGAGAGAGATATTAGCATCCAAGAACAGTGGGAAGCTAGACAGAGACAGTTGAGAAATTGATTCTGCTTCACCCTTCCTTTTCAATTCTTATCCTCAAGTTATTCTTTTTAACATTTGCGAATGCCTTGATGGTATACTTTACAGCCTTAAAGTATAAACTCAAGAACAACACACATAATCAATAGAAACAATAAATTATTATCAATGTATATATCTATCTATATATTATATATATATAATAAAATAATAAAAACAAGAGTATTGAATATGCATAATACAAACCTTTATATTGATAGCTCAAAAGGAGAGTAATCTTCATGGCCTATTTGAGGGGGAAACTTCCAAATGATCAGATCTCAAATGCAATGAAAATACTTGGCAAAACATTACATAGGATTATACCTCTATATATATTATCTCACTATAATTACCCTAACTACTTATGGTCACAACGTCAATGAGTACAAACCAACTATTGGGTCTTATAAACATGAACCTTTTACACTGAGTAACCACACACCAACTAACTAATAGGCTTTATTCAAAGAATATGGCCTCATACATTAATTAACTAACTCCTAAGTACCCCTTAGGGTAGGGCTCTAACAATTACTATAGGGTTCTTGTCACTCTATGAAATTGATACCCTATTTGAGAAAGGGATCAATGGTGACCATAGGGTGTAGGGTAGAAAGTGGTGCTCATCTCTTGGATGCTAAAATTTGAAAATTTTCTCATCAATTTACACTATAGACACAATCATGAAAGAGTGATGCCAAAAATTCCCCACACAAAGAATATTCTGGGTAGTGGCCACCCTAGATAATTGGAATAGATAATCATGGTCATGAAAGTGATTAAGAACCATCTCAACTTTTTTGTCACTTAAGCACGATATCTACCACCCAACAATAAAGAGAATTGTTGATGAGGAGGTTGTGAGGAGCCTATTGATGGATACATCAATTATCATCACAATACATATGAGGGCCAAGATTTTGAGTCTAGAGATACATAAGCACGTCTCTCTACCATTCATCATTAGTTGAAATGAAGAATAAATGCTCCTCTGGGAGAGAGATAATATGTGGAGGTTCAACAACTCTAGTGGTATAATCTAAAATAAACTCCATGAGGGAAAAATTCTTCTTGTTCTTATGATTGAAAAACTCAATGTCAAATTCATGGAGTGGGACTATCAAGTAGGAAAATATTCCCTTGATGAGATACCAACACAACATATACTACATGGGATTCAAATCAATTATGACCTTTGTATTTCGAAGAAATATGTAGTGACAAAGTTTTTAGACTGAATGAACCATGTCCAAGGCCAACTTTTCAACATGATTGTAACACAATGTAGGTCCTAACATATTCTTTTTGACATACTAGATAACAAGCTGACAATTATCATTACCTTTCTAGACTACAATTTCTATGATGGAAAATTCAAAGGCATAGACATATAGGATGAAATATTAATCAAATTTTGGGGAAATGATCAATGGGGTCCATGCTATAGCATGTTTGAGGGAATTGAAAGCCCAATGTTCTTGATCATCCCACACAAAGTTAGGATTCTTATGCAAGACATGTAGAAAACTAAGCGCTCTGGTCATGTAGTTAGTAACAAACCGCTATAATAAATTGGTCTTGACTTGGGGGATTTATAGTTCGTAAAGGGTCCATGGAGAAGGTAACTCCATGATGGCCTTTACTTTCAAGGGATCAATTATAATACCAAGTTTGGACATGATGAACACTAATAGTTGTCTAGTTGTGACACAAAAGACACATTTGTGAGGTTTAATTTGAATGTTGTAATGATAACATCATACCAAAATGGCATCTAAATCCTCCAAGTGTCATGACCAATGTTTATATTTATCTTGTAGATCATTGAGGTAGGATAGAATTATATATATGGATGGGATCATGAAATTTGTAGGACATACATCACTAGAAGGTGGCTCCAAGATTCTTGAGTCCAAATGACATGATAGGATAAGTGAATGTGCCTGAAGGTGTCATAAATATAATCCTTTTTCAGTCCTATTCACATATTTAAATTTAATTATACCAAAAAATACATCCATTTAGGATAAAACTTCATGCTCAATGTATGCATCGAAAACCTAGTCAACAAAGGGGTTGTAAAATTATATTTTTTGCATGCCTTTTTGAGGTTTCAAAAGTCAATACATGCCCTAATATTCCCTCAATGTTTCTTAACAAATATAGGATTGGAGACACATGAAGTGTAGTAAATAGAGTAGAAAAATTGAGTCATTGAAATCGTATTCGTCTCTGCTTTGACAGCTAGGTCCTTCATGAGGTAAATTGACCATTAATTTTGTCAAATAGATGGTGTATTTGGCTAGGTGTCAATATAGTTTCAACTATGTCTCGATCCCTGTTCGACATTTCTTGATAGGACCAAGAAAAAACATCGTGAAATTATTAGCACAAATATTTATAATATGTAATTTCCTCAAGGGTGCAATTTGCTCCAAGAAGGATGTTTTAAACAATGCTTTGTAATTTCCTCAACGGTGCAATTTGCGCCAAGAAGGATGTTTTAAACAATGCTTAGTTTGATCGAAATGTCAATCATGAGTTTTTTGGAATGTTATTTAATTTATCTTCTTCAAATGTCTTCCAGGAAAGAATAGGATGTTAAAACAATAAACATGTTCATGTGTAAATAATTATTTAGCCTCTATAACATATTTGTCTAATACAAGATTAACATCCTTAGGAAGGAAATAAGAATGATGATGAAAATCAATCCAAGGTACTTCAAGGTGTAGACATGGACTTGAAGATGTATTTTTCAATTATTAATACATGATCTAAAGAGGGGTTAGTATTAGATGATTCCATCAAGAAAGTATGGGAGATATATGAATGCCTTTTGTGATCAATTGTTGTTCTTAAGTTGAGGGAAGGCCTCTTATATGGGATTGGATTTGTTCCAATGAAGGAGAAAATTGTGAATATGCGGGACAAACCCATATAGTTAACCTGAGAGAAATTTCCATGGAAGACCCCAAGTATAGATTGAGTTCCCTTAAAATGAATAGGTTCGACATCCACTGAAGATCGGATGGACTGATCTCCCCCTACAATGGGAACAATGTTTTTTAGTTTGGAATTTGATGGGGCTCATAATATGTGAGTTGATTGAAGGTGATAAATGTTTTCTCATGGGGGAGTTGTATAATATGAAAAATAAAGGAGGTGACCATGTTCATTAATATGTGTATCTATGCTCCAGAAGCATGTTATAATCCAATGGAGCATCAACAATTTCTATATCAATCAAGGTTGTTTTCCCAACCAGCTCATTGGGAAGGTTAGGTAAAAGTGCTTGAGGATAGAAAGGCCTAGCATTAAAGGCTCATAAGGTGATAATTGATAAGGAAATTTCTAGATATCCTAACTTCTTGAAAACCATGGAATACATGATGTAAGTGGGAGCTCCCTCATCCACAATGCACCTACATAGTCAATATTTTTACAGTGACAAGGACTTGGAATGAAACTAAAGGAGAGAGTCATGGTTTCACATTGTCCAAGTGATATGGATTGGATGCTTATATAATTCTTCATCTATCTTGGTACTTTCTGGGTGGAAAATTTTTGAGGAATCAGTTTGTAGAGAAATTTTAGCGGCAGGTTCCGATTTGGAAAATTGGGTCCAAAAAACTATCCAAAATATTCCAAATCCATTTTAAGGCATCAAATGAATTTTTTTCCCAAACCTAATCTAATTTAATATTCCATATTCTACACACTAATACATTTCCAGCGGTGCAAGGATCGCCTCAATCGGAGTTCGTATGCGAAAGTTATGCCTCTCGCAAGTTGACCTACCATGTTTACCACCATGGTACAAGTGGATGTCACATCAACCCCCATTACTCAAAATGTGAGGGGATATCCACATATGGAATTTCAAGAAGATTGTATAAGGTCCAAACCTTATCAATAATTGAGGGTTGAGGAAGTCAAAACCCTAACCATGTATATTTTAACCTTGTACAATAAATTATTGCAAATGAATTCTTAATAAAAACAGAAAAGACATAATGCCACACACACACACACACACATTACATAGAAAATTTTACCCTGGAAATCCAACAACATGTTTAGAGCCTTACCTCTAATAGGATCCCACGACATCCAAAAACCCTAATCCATTGACCTGGATTATTCAACAACCCTAATTCCTTAACCAGAATTAGAAAACCATCGGCAAAAACCAAGTGCCAAAAAATTGTCCAAACAATTGGTGAAAAAACCCCATTAGGTGGACCTACAGTCATCCAAAGAATCTGCAACATTCTTCAAAGTTTCCACCTTCATCAACAACACCTTTTTCTCTTCAACCATGTCTCTCACAAAGTGATACTAAACATCAATATTCTTTGTCTTTGAATGATAAGTTGATATCTTTGTCAGGTAAATTGCACTCTGACTGTCATAATATATCTGTATAGCTTGTTGTACCAAACCGAAACCTAAACAAAATATTTTTAACCATATTTCTTCCTTGATTGCATGAGTGGATGCCATGTATTCGGCTTCTATAGTTGAGAGTGCCACTACATACTATCTTTTTCTCATCCAACTGATTACTCCTTCAAACATGTTAAACACATACCCACTTGTAGATATTTTTCGATCTAGATATCCAACCCATTCTGCATCAACAAATCCATATATGTCCAACAATTTGTCCAATCCTAGTCTTCCTTGGTACAACAATCCATAACTAGTAGTGCCACACAAATACCTGAAAACCCTCTTTACTGTTGTCAAATGTTCCTTCCCTAGTTTTGACATATACCTACTCAAAACTGTCATTGCATTTGCAATGTCTGGTATAGTACAGACCATTGCATACATCAAACTACCAAACACACTAGCATATGGAACAAGAGAAGTGTCCTCTTCCTCTTCCTATGTCTTGGAACATTGATCCACAAACAAATTTTCACCTATAGGAATAGGGACCCTGACCAATTTACAATCCTGCATATTAAACCTCTACAATATTGTCTCGACATATTTCCTCTAATTTAACAAGAGTTTCCTATGTTCTCGATCTCTTTTATTTTCCATGCCCAAAATGAAACCTCCAGCACCAATATCCTTCATGTCAACTTAGAGGACGATTGAGTTTTCACATCCTAGATAATCTCCTTGTCATTTCCTATTAGCAACATATCATCCACATACAAGACCAAGCAAATAAGATGATCACCAATTAATTTGAAATACACACAATGATCCACTTTGCTCCTTCTGAATCCAAGTCCCAACATATAAGTATCAATTTTTTTATACCACATCCTTGGTGATTGCTTTAACCCATACAAGGACTTTTTCAACTTGCATACCAACTCATTTTTTCCCTTCACAACAAACCCTTCTGGCTACTTCAAGTAGATTTCTTCTTTAAAATCCCCATGTAGCAATGTTGTCTTCACATCCATATGTTCTAATTAAAAATCAAAAGCAATAGCAACAAATAGAAGAAATCTAAATCTCACCAAAGTTGATTCCCTCTACCTGGGAATAACATTTTTCTACTAATCGAGCTTTGTATTTCTCCACTTTTCCTTTTTTGTTCAACTTCTTCTTAAACACTCATTTGATGCCAATGGGTTTTCTTCCAGTCGAAAAATCCACTAGATCCCAAGCCTCATTATTATCCAAGGCTTCCATTTCTTAAACCATGGCCTTTTTCCAGATTTTTCCATCCTCTTAATCCATTGCCTCCCTAATAGCTCTAGGATCATCATCAATAATTATAGACAAAGAAAAATTTGAATGGAAATCGGGTGGAGTATACCTTTCTGGTTTCCTTCTTTCCCGAACCGATCTCCTCAATACTGGAATATGAGGATCTCCTTCTTCTTATTTTTGTTCTTCTATAGAGTCTAATTCATTATCCTTCAATTCAAACTCTATTTTCTCTAGTTATTCCTCCTTTGGTAGGACTTCATGTTTGACAACATCTTTTATTTCTCTAAATATTATATCTCGGCTATACACTACCTTTTTAGTTTCTAGGTTCCTATTGATGGGGAGGAATTTCCCTTCAACAGTAAGAGGTACTCCCCAGTACGCAGTCCCAATTAGACTATGCACCATTTGATTTAGGAGAACCATATGGATTCTAGCATGGCTACCATTACTGGGAATGGGGGGTGATTGGATGGTTTGTGAATGCAAATGCAATCTAACTAAGTGCATAAATAAATATAATCTAACCTATCCTAGCTATGATAATTTAAAGTAATTGAATGAGTGGTTGAAAATAAAACTAATCCTTGCAAATAAATTCACTCAGATAGTTGTTATGAAGCAGCAAGGTTAGACGACACATGTCTGCAGATACATAACCAGATTAGTTTACATCATGTTATTAAATTCATAAGGAACTCATCATATCAAGAGAAAAACATAATAAATAATAGAAAAGTTGCAACAACGATATCAATTTGCATAAGAACAGTCTATAGGAAAAAATACATTCTTACAACACATATAAATAGTACACAATCTACTGAAATTAGTTTACATCAAGCTACCATCTACAATATTTCTTCTCTCTAAATAAATTGGCCCTGATGGCTTCTCAATATCAATCCAAAAAACAGTTTGTGAATGTGAAAAGCTTGAAGGGCCCTTACAAAATGGGCTTCTTCTCTTATTTATAATGGTTTGAGTAACTGCTTGAAGTGTCTTCTTGAATTATGCAAGAACCAGTTACAAAAAACTCTTCATATTCCCTTTCTGAATTGTTATTGACATGTGTTGAAATAAGGATGAAGTTGATGGTGGTTGACAAAAAACAAAATAGGAAATAGTTAATAGTTGTGAGCAAATTTAAAATTGTTATTTTGTCTTATTCATGTGTTCATGCCCTTCACATATGCTTCCCAAATATCATATTGTCCATCGAGTGATATAACCCTACAGTACAAAATTTCTTCGAGGGAAACTTCATGGGAGGATGAGTTGTCAGTGAGAGTCTTCATGTCCATCAGCAGGGTGGCCATGAATGCTTGGATCATGGTTTGAACTTTGGCTAGTTGGACGAGGTGTTCCTCCATCAACTCAATTGTTATCTTTGTAGATTCTTCATCTCTCTCGCATCTTTTATTTATATTTTTTTGTATTTGTTCCAGGATTTTCTCCATTGTGATGGTTTTCCTGAGCTCCTCAATGGGAGGAAGGTGACCCTTGTGTGTTAGGACTTGTGTAGATTTGTGGATTTGTGCACAGTTAACAAGAAAGCTTGTTGTTTCCTTTTCTTCTCTCTTTCCAACTTACTGACATCGATCAAGGGAAGCATAGTCAATCCTCCTTTATCCTTCTGTGGCATGGGGTAGCTCAACCAGTGCATCCATATTTTCATTGATCTGATTGTTTATCTTATTTATGCCTTCTTGAATGGTCGCAAAATGGACGTTCTTGGTTTGCACATTGTTACGTTGGTCCATTATGTCGGCTGCCAACTGCTGGAAGACATGAATATGGGAATACATATTTGTAATCACCTCCTTAAGCTCTTCTCTTACCTTTTCAACATAAACTTTGAATTCTCTTATACTTCCCTTGTCTTTCTTTGCATGCTTGATTTGTTCTTCCAGTTCTCTAATCTTGGCATCCTTTTCTTTGTTTTGGTAGAACAAATTCTTGAGGTTCCACTCCATTGTTGTGGTGAAGAAAGTTCTAACATATGCTATGGAAAGTGGATCTTTTCAAACATCCTTTGCCATTATAGTCTCTATGAGCACTACTAAAGGATTTACTTGTGTTAGGATATTTAGACACTTAGAAGTTAGTAAGATCTACTCGGTCTATTGTGTCGTTAGGTAAAAGTGTGTTTTCTAGTGTGTTTCTTTAGTATGCATTTGTAGTTAGGAAATCTGATGGTCACAATATGTTCCCGACATAGAGTGATCTGACGGTTCATACTCTCCTCGATCTTAACGGCCATTGATCTGTGGATTGACACCTGATTGGTCCATGATCTCTATTTAAAGAGCATGGAGGGTCATTTTCTAATGATCGATTGTGAGAAACTCTCTTGTAAAATCTCTTTGTAATCTTTTTCTTTGCATTAATAAACTGCTCCAAGTGGTCGCGTTGGCTAGGGCAGTGGATGTTTCCCCGTAGGGGTTTTACCATGTGAAAACTTCGGTCTATTGATCTTTCATCTAGTTATGTGAGTGGTTACTGAAAGTGTTTGTCCTCTGTTGGAATACCTGTGTTGTTGAACATGGTATCAGAGCCTATTTGAAGACCCGCTCCTGTTGTACATCGAGATCGTGAAGTTGAGTTGCCTCCTCTCCACTTTCTGTAATTTTCGTACATTTCTGGGCCAAGAGGACTGTTCCATTACGTCCGGAGCACTCGTTTTAGTCAGGAACATTTTTTCGTTTCACTCAAAAAGGTTTCTGTTTGCCCAATATACGGCCATTACAGTCAGATCCGGAGATATAAAGTTTGAATACACATTTTTTTAAATTTTTGCAGAGTAGTATTTTGGTTTTATTTTGGTGTTGTTTTATTTATTTCCGGGTTGCTAATCTTTTAGATCTGCGTATTCTCTTTTCCTCGTGCCCTATGTGATCAGGGGATCAAATTTTGCTCAATTTTCAAAGTGCTCAGAATGTGACGAAAACAGTGTCATTGCGTCTGTCTCGTCTTCCTGATTCCGGTGGTATATTTACTTTGTCAAATGGACGTCGTATGGAGAAAATATCGCGATCTGTTCATCAAGGCAAACAGGCAAAAATTTTAGATGCTGACTGTACCTGTCCATACAGTCCATACAGTCCGTAATTTCTGACGTGCCAGGGCCATACAGACCGTACGATGATGATGTGGTAGTTTTTTATTGGTTGATGATTGAACGAATAGGGAAGTGACACGTGTCAATTGTGTGGCCAATGATGTGAGGACACATGGCCCAATCCATGGGCACCACGTGTCACTCGGTGACTGGTTAATGGTTGTTGTAAAATTATTGGGAGTCCACGGGGTTCGACCCCCGGACCTCCCACACTGCATAGTCTTAACAAACTCCGACCAACCGTTGGGTTGCACCATGTGCCTTGTTATGTATGTCGACACATATCTATTTAAGTTTGCTTGTTGTTTAAAACGGATGGGGGTCGGGCCGAGGCTTAGCCCCGACCCGTGGTCCTATACATAACATATGACCATATTATATGGGTGCGGTGTTAATGTGTGGTGCGCGGAGTTTATAGCACATAACCCGTGGTCGTTAGCATTGTAATATGATCGTGTTATATAGTCGACAGTTGGAAACACGCAGGGTCTATATTACATAGCCCGTGGTTTCATTTCAAAAGCATGTAACCGTAATATAAAATGTATGTGGTTGTAACCGTTCACGTGGGAACTATAAACCACAGTTTTTATTATTTCCATGTGACCTCGACCAGGAGCGCAGGGTTTATGAATCGGTTTTGTAACGGTTAAGTGCTTTTGCCATAGCCCGAGGTCGTATGACCCACGTGCCCAGGTGTCGAGGTGGTTAGGGGCTCGCGTGCCCTTAACCGTCCTACGGTTTGCACCGTTGGCACGATTGCACCCGATGTTGGGTTTTTGCGCTTAAATGAGCGTGTGAGCCAGGTTCATTGAAGGAGGGTGCGAATTGTAGAACCAGAGACAGCAAGCTTGAAGAGGGAGACTTCCAGGAGGCCTAACTTCTTCATTTTTCGACTGATTGAGGTGTCGAAAGAGCCCAGACAGAGGTTTTGGGATGTTGGGAAGCCATTGGAGTAGTCGGTTTGTCAGTTTGAGCATTGTAAGACATATTTTTGAGCACGTTTTGAGCAATTAATAATAATGATCCATTGGAAGCTGGACCAGGAGATGTAGCCCATAAGAGGGGTGAACTCCTTTATCAATTGTTGTGCTTATGTGTTTATGTTCATTGATTATGATGTTGTCTATGTGTAATTTGCATAAGTAATCCTTTAATTTATGTGTTGCAAATTGATCCTTTTGCTTTAAACACATAACATTCACTTGCAATAAGTTTTCAAGTTTTTCAAGTCT
>JZKD02S0404962.1:199549-217222 GCA_000966675.3 Picea glauca | reverse complement strand
TCACTGGAAGGAAGAAACACACTCTGGAAGGACACCATGTCAAGGTTCGTGACAAGAGTGAAGAGATAAGGCTCTAACAACCCTATCAAAGTGATCACCATGTCAACTACTAGATCTAAGTCATTAGAAGTTGAATCCATGGGTGACAACGCCACATAATTGACCTATGGTGGGGGTGATACCGTCTGCATATAAGAACCATTTAGGGAGGCAATCCAGTCGGGTTCAATGAATGAAAGTTTATCAACAGTCACAACTCATCCATCGTGAGGGAAAGATATCACACGAAAAAGAGTAGACACAATAACTTTCATGGCATAGACATAATCTTTCCCAAGGAGTAAAGAGAAATCCAAGGGGTCTTGGACTACCATGACGTCAATAAAGACAGTTTTCCCTCCCAAAGTTATAGGAAACTGAGGAAGGGTCCCTAAAGGTTGACTAGTTCTTCTGTTAAAAGATAACAGATTCTGCGTAACCGACACAAGATGAGGAAAACCCAAAGCTTTCCAAGCAAAAGAGGACAAAATACTAATGGACACACCTTCATCTATCAATGTCTGAAGAACGTCTCGACCACAAACCTATACTGTAATATGGAAAGGAATGTGAGAGGGAAGACGAAGTCCAGTTAGCACACCCCAATCAAAATGGATGGCCTCATTACTTGGAGGGGGTTCCACAGGAGAAGGAGGAATATCCCCCGGCATGGTAGATTCTGTATCAATGACAAAAACATGGGCATTATCAGGTTTACTCTCTAGCGGGAGAGTAGGATCGACCGATGATGAGATCAGATCAACCACTTGGGTTGCATTCTCCAAGGGGAGAATGGGGTCAACAGGTGGAAACAGATTGACCACTTGGGTGACACTCTCTAATGGGAGAGTGGGATCGATCGAGGATGGGATCGGATCGACTGCTTTAGTTTCACTCTCTTAGGGGAGAGCGGGATTGATAGAGGATGGTATCGGATCAACCACTTTTTCAACTGGTTCAACTAAGGACATGACCATATTGATGACATGATCAACCGGATTGACTGGTGAAGGGACCAGAGTGATCATTCCATCAACTATAGGGGGGTCAAGAGTAAGCTTACTACAAATGGTTGGAAGTTGAGGCTATGAAATAGTCATGTCTTCCAGTAATTTCAAGGCTTTGTCCATATGAGGGAAAAGGTGAATTAGATTACTCCCTTTGCATAACATACACGAGAACTTGACTCTACTTTTCATCTTCCCAACGGTATCGTGACTAGTTGACGGGAGGCCATTAGCATGTTGTTCATAGGCTGATGACATGGGTTGGTCAGGGTGTGTAGACCATACTTCTATAACCTTGGATAGACCAAGGCAATCCTTAAGAAAATGGCTACCCTTACAAAGCCTGCAAGCGTACTTGGGCTTATGAGTTGTTTGGGTGAACTTGACATCATCAACAGTCCTAGCATGATTAACAATAACTGGTTGTTTTCCAACATGTTTGACGGTGGTTGGAGGTTTTGACCCTTGTTTATCTTTCTTATTCTTAATATTTCTTTTATTCTTCTTCTTATTCACTGGGTTACTAGCTTCAAAACTTTCACTCAACGAAGAAGATGAAATAGAAGGCGACCTTGCAAGCAAAGAAGGCGAAGAAGACCTTACTGGTGAAGAAGGTGAATGATCAACATGAGGTTGATGCTCTTGGGGGGAAGTGATTGTGACTGAAGCACTAACTACATTCGGGATTACCTGAGTGGAAAACAACCATACCGATAATCCAATTGTGAGACCTGGAAGGCTCAAAGTAGCAATATGAGGAGGACCAATGTTTCCATAAGAAGGAAAAACAAAAGGTTCCCCTGGAAAAGGATTTCCTTCGTTGGTCATTCTGGGAACTGACGCCATAAAAATAAACATCCAATCTAGAGTCCACTAGGGAAAACAAACAGCACACGTTAAAATTCTAGTAAGCAAACAAAACCTTCTCACAATGAGCACACTAGTTGGTGGTGAAATCCAACATCGCGGGAACAAAGTAAGAAGGGGTTGAGATAGAGCGGTTGGAAAAGTTATGTTGATGACCTGCTTAACGGACTTATGCCTTGGTGCAATCTCCCACACATAATCGTGGGTATACCCTCCAAGGAGCCTGAGTGAGTTTGGCCAACGTCGATTCTAGGTACCATGAAGACTTGCTCCTCCACAGTCACCTCGTGTAAAGAACCTAGAGAGATAAGCCACGAAGGATACCAATTACTACAGTGATGCCTGGGGAAGCAGTGGACAGTCCAATCCACGCGCAAAGGCAGGGTATCTAGCTCAGAATCAACTCAAAAGGCTTACACTCATAATTGTGGGTATACCTTCAAGCGACCCCCATAATACACGTAATCTCTACACCAATACTAACAAAGCAGGGTGAGTAACTCTACCAGTCTTAATGAGACCTCGTGATTGACCCTTGTGTGAGAAGGGCTTCCCAAGACAAAATGTAGTAAGTGGATTTAACTCTCCCTATCACAAGATACTATGTTTGTTTGTAGCTTTGGAAAGTTATCTTTCACACCTATTCCAAAGCCCTACAACTAATCTAACGTAGGTTTGCTACCAGAAAATATAAAAATGTCTAATCAATTTTTATAAGCGCTTTATTTTTAAGGTTGTTATTACTCAAAAGGAAGATGGCATGGACAATATGGTGTTTTGACCGAATCGAAATTTATACAAAGAGATGAAGATGCAATCTTTTCACTTCGATGAGAGATATGCTACGAGAAGGAGAAAACATTTATCATTCCCGGATGCACAATGTCCCAACATTTTTAAAAAAATCATCAATATCAATATCTTTAAGAAATGAGAAAAAATGCCAAGAATTATGCAATTTCACTACTTCAAATGCAAGGATGCCCCCAATCTAATATAAAGCAAGAAATTAACTCTTTTTGTTTCAAAAAATTCACTAAAAGCAATAATGAACTTTCTTAAAACAAAGAAACCCAAACTAAAAGTTTTCTTTTAAAGCGAACTATTCAGAAGAAATCTGATCTTTCCCTAAACATTTCTAAAGAAAACACACGCTTTGTAATTGAAAGACACTCAAATAAAGAGACTAATCCTTCAAAACCAAACAAGGCAAAGACGGCTAAAATCAACTCAAAGAATGTCAAGTAGACTGTAAACAAATCAATATAGGCTACAAAAGTTCAATCCAGCTGATCAAAGCAAAACTAGGCATCAAAAGATAACAAGACCCAATCAAAAAGAAAATTACAAACAAGTTCGCAATCCAACAGTATATTACAGTGCGAAAATCAACAATTTTCGCAGGCTAGCAATGGGTAGGGTGCGAAAATGTCGCACTGGTTTAAACAGTGAGGTGTGAAAATCAAAGTTTTTCGCAAGCTGTATACAGGTGAAGTTCTTCTCAGGAAAATGCAAACTCTTTTCTCAGGAAAAATTTCTTCTCCCTTCTTTCTTCAGGAACTCAGGCCACTGACCCCTCTAAAGGCAACAGATAGGTTTACATCATTAACGGTCATAGGGATGAAAAAAATAATGTGTAACAATTGGACAGTCTACATTTTGTTGAAAGACCATGTAGAAGTCTTACGGCTAATGTTGGAAAGATGCAGACAGTGTCAGATATCACTAAATATCAATAAATGCATATTTGTAACACCGTTCGGGATACTATTGGGCCATATAGTATGAAAACGGGGTCTATTAGTAGATCCTACAAAGATCGCAGTAATTGTTAACTTACCACCACCAAAAACATTCTATCATCTAAGAGCAACATTGGGACACACAGGTTACTACAGGAAATTCATCAAAGGATATGTGCATATTACTGCACCGATGGAAAAGCTACTAAGAAAGGATACAAAATTTTAGTGGAACGATGAGTGTCAACATGGTCTGGATACCCTAAAGGAAAATATGGTCACCGCGTTGATATTAGTCTTTCTGGATTGGGAGAATACATTCCACGTACATGTAGACACATCAGCCATAGAACTTGGAGCTATCTTGGCGTAGCCAGGAGCAAGGGATTTGGATCACCCGATAGCATTCCCGAGAAGAAAATTATCAGACTCAGAACAAAATTATAACACGACAGAGAGAGAAGGCCTAGATATGGTCTATGCACTACAAAAATTCAGACACTACTTACTGGGAAAACACTTCAATATGTTCACAGATCACTCAGCCCTAAAATACCTAGTCAACAAGCCAATGTTGGGGAGGCGAATCTGTCGATGGTTACTAGTATTCCAAGAATTCGACTTTGAAGTAATCGTCAAACCAAGAAAGTTAAATGCAGGACCTGACCACCTCTCAAGGGTCATGAATGGAGAAGAACCTACCAATTTAGAAGACAACTTTCCAGATGCATAGCTATTCTCCATTCAGATCGGTGATGAATACTTTGCAGATATCATTCAGTACTTAAGAATAGGTATTGCGCCGCAAGAGTATAGTATCGCATAGAGTAAAACCCTAGTAGTCTGTGTCACCGACTATCAATTGATTGCAGTACATTTATATTATATGGGCACAGATAGCATCTTGCGAAGGTACGTGTTGGAACACGAAAGACCACAAGTGTTAGAAGAAGCCTGTGAGGGGATAGCAGGAGGACATTATGCAAGTAAAGCTACCATGCATAAGGTATTTCATGCAATACTATGGTGGCCAATGATTCACAGAGACTTGAAGGAGTATTTTCAAAGATGCGATGTCTGTCAAAGGGTAGGCAAACCCAACAAAAGGGACGAGATGCCATTATGACCACAAGTAACATTACAGGCATTTGAAAAGATGGAAATAGACTCTGTAGGACCAATCAACCCACCAGCAAAAATAACAGGAGCAAGATACATTATCACCACGACGGAATACTTAACCAGATGGGTGGAAGTCTCACCAGTGAAGGATTGCAACGAAGAAACAACAACGCATTTTCTATTTGAACAAGTAATCACTAGATTGGGTGAGACTTCCACCCATCTGGTTAAGTATTCCGTCGTGGTGATAATGTATNCAAGGCACGCACTTCATTAAAAGCACCATCAATGTTATGACTAAAGAGTTTGAATTCCATCACCAGAAGAGTACACCATATCACCCACAGGTGAATGGCACAGTGGAAGCATTTAACAAAATCCTGGAGAACGCGTTGACAAAGATCTGTAACATCAATAGGGACGACTGGGATCTCAAAGTACCAGCAGTATTATGGGCCTATAGGACTATGTGCAAAAATTTGACAGGGCACACAACATTTAAACTAGTTTATGGTCAAGAAGCAATGGTGCCATTATAATTTCTAGTACCAAGCTTGCGTGTAGCAGCAATTACACAAATGACAGAATGAGGCGTAGTACAGGAGATACTGAACCAGCTACTGACCATGGAAGAATACCGGATATTAGTAGGATTCCACCAACAAGTTCAGAAAGAAAGAGATAAAGTTTGGCACGATAGACACATCAAGAAGAAAACGTTCAAGAAAAGAGACCTTGTACTGATGTATGACAGCAAATCGTTTCATAACCCGGGAAAGCTCAGGATCCATTGGTTAGGACCATACCAAGTAAAATATGTCATAGATGGAGGATTTGTACAGTTAAGAGATTTATCAGGCGCATAACTCAAAGAGATGATTAATGAGATCTGACTGAAGTTGTACAAGGATAGTGGACCATCCATCGCGTAGTTAAAAAAAAAAGGAAGGAAAGAACCACAGTCAACCAGAGGTAGAAAGGCTACACAAAGAGAGAAACATAAACTCAGTGAGGAGAAGGAAAATGGTCACATACAAAAGAGAAACAAGCAGGAAAAGGGAAAGTCGGAAAAATCCGGACAACATGAAAGCACTAGGCAGAATTAAAGGACGGAAAGGACCAATGGGACGCCACATTAACCGCACCAACTAGAGACGGCAAGGCGGAGTAATGGAAAGTACGAAACTGATCGAGATGCATTGAACCGATAATTAAGGTGCATTAAACCCGTAATAAAGGAAGCATCCTCGACAAGCTTCATGGGAAATCCATACAACATACGGACGAGGGAGACAATAGTCTATTCACGAAAAGAGAGAAAACAGAGAAAAAAAAAGACAAAAGAGAACAGTGTGACTTCACAGAGACCACAGAGACCATTTGAATCCAGCAGACATTTGACATTCACCGCCATGGCACTACCCATGCAAGAATATGCGATCCATCCCGCCAGGAAAACCAGAGTTCAGACCGGGTCACAAGGACAGGTAGAAGAAGGTGAACAATAGCCACCATAGATCATCAACATCGACGAAATCCCATCCCCGAAAATAGCACCAGTTCACTCGACACCCATACTGGAAGAAATCCAACAACGAACATCGAAGGGATAGAATACAGACATAACTCCAAAAGTACAGGAGTTGTAGAACTAGGGAGCCGAAATCCTGAAGGAGGTGCAACCAGAGAATACAGAAGCAGCTCTGAAATTCAATGGCACTGCGTCGAACTCGAAAACAACAATGGAGCCGGATGACTCTCAAACGACCATCTCAAACCACCCAGCAGGGGATACAGTTAAAGATGTCTCAGCGGGGCCGGAATGGTATACTGAGGAACAACCACAAGTCGCTGGAACTTCGAGCTAGCCACCACAGCAGAAGAAAGACAGGATACAGATACCCAGATCACCTCGCAATAAACCGACAGCAGAAATTTTTCTACCATGCATACCAAATGGGGTACAGGTAGGACCAGAGCTACTGGGTTACATCGGGAAGCTCAAATACTCGTACCATGACATAGCAGACGAAGACAAGTTCCTGGAACTTGTAAAAAGTGTATACATGGAGACGGTGGGCATGATTCGGTTTGGGGAACCTCTTGATCAGCCACTCCAATGGGAAACTGGATTGCAGAGGACGAGAATTTTAGGTCTTGTAGACCTATCGCATTTTGCCAGGGGTCAACACATGAATGCATGTGTCAAGCAACTGATAGAAGTCATGCATGGCAGGGACATCTGGTTGGACAAGCGTGTCTCAATAGACATTGAGCTTATCACACAAATAATAGGGTGACCAATTCGGGGCATGGATCCTGCATTATTTTTGGATGACAAAACCAAGGAGAAAGCGTTAGAAGAAGAGATGAAGAAGAAGTATGGCACGAATATGGGGACAATAGGGATAATTATCAAGAGGATCAATGACGCAACCACACAATTGGGCACGGAAATCTTAACCTACAAGCTGTTAACAAAATGTCGCAGGTAGGAAGTCCCAACTGGGGTTGTTGCAGTTGCATCTTAGTGCACAGAAGGCACCTCAATGAGGTGGGCACCATACCTCTTGAACATTCCTGGATGACTACAAGGATGCGCAGGATCTAGGAACAGTGTTCCACTACTCATGGTTGATCACACTAATATCCTTCATGGGATGGAGAAAGAAAAGGTACGTAGTTTTTGGCACTAGACCCAAACCAAATCAAGGGGCAAGAAATATTTTTCTCAGAGCCAAGCCAGAGTCGAGGAGAAAAAAGGTGAATGGGCCTATCTTTGAGGGATACCTACATGACCTATAAGAAGCCACCTCCCAGGTGTGGAGAATAACACCAGAAGTTGTCCCACAATATGCGGACATCTCCAATTTCCAAGCCACACGACACGTAATGTGGATACAGTAAAGGAAGGATCCAACTAAACAGTGGCTACAAATGTGCTACTGCATCATAAAGGGGGACATCTACATGGTCATTAGTGAATGGGATGAGGAATGGATGATTCCAGACATCACCTACGAAGTACTAGAAATGACAGCAGAAGAAGAGGTAGGGTCGGAAGAAACCCAGCCAAAAGAAATCTAAGTGCCTAAGAGATGAAGAACGGGCCAGGGAAAAGCAATGTAGACAGAAGAAGGGCCAACGAAGACAGGGACCCAGAATGGAAAGAAGGATAAGACACAGTCAGTCATGGAGCAATAGCAATAGGCCTAGCCCACGCAAGAGACTGAAGCAAGGTCCAACCCATAAACAACTGGGAAAAACAAGAGTCCAACCATGCAAATAGGAGGCCTATGCAAGAAGTCAAAGGCCCAAAGAACACCGCCAGAGTATACGATCACGGAGGATGATGGGGAAATGATATCCCAAATGGTCTAGGATTGTCTATCTGAGGACTTAGACCATGTTGTGCACCACAGGGATAGGCTTGAGGATAAATCGGTAGACATACGACAAATCCTCAAGAAAATCGGGGAAGGGAAACCAGCAAGCAGTAGGGGAGAAGACCCATCAGCACCGCAGACAAAGAGAAGATTGCAGGAAGAAGAACGAGAGTCAGTCCAGGTAATACTGTAGCCACACGTAACATTCCATATCAACCCTAGTATGTTGCGCATGGACGAAATTGTGGGGTAGACACCCTTGAAGGAATTAAGGAAAATCCAACTTGTTTTGACAAGGATACCATCAGGGGCACTACACAGGTTGCAGGTTAGTGTAAACCATGAGGTACAGTCTCACGCACACAAACACTTAACTGAATTGAAGCAGGGAACAAAGAAATGGGACACGCTAGAAGTAGTCTATGAGTAGGCTAAATATGAGGCCCAGGAGGAAAGGGATCTCATAAAAGTATTGGAGCAGAAAGTGGCAGGAACTTATGAGAATATTCCACAAGTCATGCAAAGTGATGAAATCATAGCAGTAGAAAATATTGATCAGATTGCACAGGCAATCGATCAATATCAGAAGGAGATAGAAAATCTTTGGGAACACCTCATACCAACCACTCCACCAGCAGTCAAGGAGAAAAGGAAGCAGGAAGAAACAACACAGCTACAACAGATAGAGCAGTAGGTCAGCACAGCAACGAACTTGTTCGATAAAGCAGCGCAGCTATCGACTAAGTTAGAGGAGGATCAGCAGATCCAAAAGTGGGATAAGGAAGAGGAAAGGATCAATGCAGCGATCCAAGAACTCAAGTAGAGGTAGAAGACAATGCCAGTTACGGAATGCGTCAAGGGAACATAGGAAATGAAGAAATTGCAGGCAGAGCTAACTACTGCAAAAACACAGAAACAAGAGCGGCATGCTCAAATGGAACCATTGCAAGAGCGGGTAGCAGAAGTCCTAGCACAAGCAAAGTAAGCCAAGGCACACATAGCATAGACCCAGGAAGAATGTGTGGAACTGACCAGTGATGAAATTGTAGTCCATATAGTCAACACACTCAAGGAGAAGACTACGCAAGTGCAGACATAGGCAACAAAGCTCAGGGAAAAGTTCCAGGCGATCACAAAGGAGGTCGAAGAATCCCATGAAGGATAGGTGGCTTGGGACGAGCCACATGACAGTGTTAGGGGCCTATTGGAGTCAGAACAAAGGCCAAAGTGGAAAAGCATGGTGTTTTTGGGAAAGAAAGAATGCATGAGAAAAGCGATAGTTGGAAGGAAACACAACACGCGTGCATGCAAAGAAAACAATAGCTGGAAGGAAGAAAAACACACATGCATGGGAGGAAGACCTGACGACGTTAGGGTTAGGGATTTTGGTAAGGTATTGTAAATGGTTGAAGAGCCCGAAATGTATAAATATAGATACGTAGGTATCATAGGGGGTTGGCATATCTATTGTTACGCATGGGATTATGCAGAATATGATGTTTTGTTGTAAGACCTATTTTGTATAAGTTGTTGATCTAGAAAGGATGATGAAGGGTAGATCTTGAGGGTCAAATCACAGGCTATGGAGCCTGGTGCGATCTAGTCCACCTCATATAAATCTTACCCAACTGAGGAGAGTTGTAAGTGCACGGTGTTGTAGATGCAAAAATACTATAATAAAATAGCTGAGAGCCAAATCTTTGTGGACGTAGCCCCAGGAGGGGGTGAACCATGATAATATTTGTGTTGTGTGATGAATGTTTGCATATCTCCATTGTCTGCAGCAATTATTATTATGTTGAATGAATGAGTTATTACATTACCTAGAAAGTACTCTTGCGATACTGAAAGATAAAGCATAAATCATGAATAAAAGTATGTTTCATTTACAATTCATAATAGATGGCTCAATGGTTAGTGGTCTTGTATCCTCCTCAATCCTAGGATGTAAACACATGAGTCTTACAACCACCCATTAAATCTATCTCGGGTGAGACTGTGCAGCGCATTCTGTGCATTGTGTTACCTTCCAGTTTACCACAGGGAGCGATAGTTTTAGAGGCTTTGTTGAAAACCTGAAAGACATGAACCCTGGGTCAATACAAACTCAGACAGTATAGAAGAATAATTAAGATATAACCAAGAATATCTTTTTCCTCTACTTCTACTGCTATTTTTGTTGCTTCAACTTATGCTTGGCCTTGGCTTCTGTGATATTTCTTTTCTTCTCGACGACATCTTCTTGCTTATTCTAGAAATTTTATTTCTTTATTCTTTTCTTATCCATCGTTATCTCTTTTTCCTCTGACGATTCAAAATGTGTATATGTTTTTTCCAAAACTACTTTTTTTTCACCTTTTCTTCATCTGTTTTTCATGCCGCTTCATGGGCTCTCTCCTCATATGATATTCTTCCCAAAGGTTTTCCCTACCTCCTCTAGACACCATAATATACCTACTCCTCTTTCCATGTGGCTGAAGTATATTCCCACGTGTGTTTGTATGTTTTTCAATGTACTTTGACTACTTGCTTTGGACCGTGTCTTCAGAAGCTTTCTTCTCTGAAGTGGAATGATAATAATCTATCTACTTCATTTTAAGCATGCTTTGTGCTCCCGAATGAGTATGATCTGACCCATAATGGAAACAGGGACCAGAATCCTTCTTATCATGATATAGCGCGACCCTGACTCCATGTATCATAGTTTGATATGCAATCTTCTAAATAACTAATGTATTGGGATAAAATGGGGAGCTTTGGTGGCCTAATATACCCTTATGTAGGCTTGATTCTCCATGAGGTACCATTCTCCGATATTTTGGATTATTTACAATGCTTTATTGGTCATACACAGAGTCAATGAGTCGAAAATGATCTCATAGAGAGGTGTCAAGAAGTGATCACAGATCCTGTGATGCTTCGTTCTATATTTGTGCTCCCATAGCACTTTGTAGTAGATATGTACAAAAGACATGTGAAATATTGGGAATTAGTCAGGAGCGGTCTCCTTGAAGGCTATGATGGATTTTGCTAGGGATGTTGATACGATATCGATCCAATTGAAAGAAAAACCCTCATCATCACAGTAGTATATCAGGGGTATCATGGATAAAGTTAATTTTGATGCATCTTGCTCCCCATATATCCTCCATACCATCGCCACAACATATTCATATGGCATTCTTAGCAAATTCGCAAGGTATTCACTAGATGGTATGAGTTTAAAAATTTTATCTAGTTTGTACCATATTTTGAATAAGTCTTTTGCCTTATGTGGGAACTTATTGATGAGTTCGGTATTCAATGACCAGTTTCGCTTTTCCAAATGGTAGCATCATGTTATGTCATCTACCTAGAATGACACTATGGGTTTCCCCTTAACATTGAGTATATATTGGTTTTCAAGGTCTATGTGTTTTAGGATCCATGAGATCGAATTTTCTACTGCATGAAATGTCACCCTATGCAATCATTATCTTTGGATGTTTTTGAATAATTTGAAATCATTTTGATCTTTAGCTTCCATAGGGAAGTTTTTCTTCTTGAACATCTGTAAAACTTCACCCCATTTGAGTGAAGCTCCCCCTTTCTCTAATAATCTTGAAGTATTGTCATGGACAGCCCCTGGGGTGTCAATCTCTTCTTCTTGTCGACTTCCTCTTGCAAAATCCTCCGTTGTGGGACCTTTTCTAGTTGTTTTCTTGTAGCACAACATATATGAATATGTGACAAACATAGTCATTATTAATGCATCGAATCAACAATAAAATAATACATGACAGTAGACATAAGACGTTAGTTCTAATAATCATCTGAATCATTGGGCTCTTGGGTAGTAACAAGGGTTCTAACATGAATTTATTAGTGTAAACTTGTGTTGGTACCTAAGGAATTACTTAATTTAATGTCAAGAAAGAAGTCATCATCTGAATAAGACAGGATGATTCGAGACATGGTGAAGTTGTGGTCAACTTGGCTGATGAAAAAAGTGATATCGGATCTAAAGTTATCAATATCTCTGGTGTGTACTAGAAGTAATCATAGAAACTCCATCAATGTGTACTGAAGAATATCTTACGAAGGGTATCAGTGTTGAAATTAACGAACTGGTATTGTTGGTGTGAAGTATGTCGGTACACATTGGCGATGTTGACACCAATTCCTTTGATGTGTAATTCATGTATCATCCTAGTTTGAAGAAACTTTGTTGACACCAATTCCTTTGATGTGTAATTCATGTATCATGTAGGGTTAATACCGGAGCGAATCTTCTAAAATTCACCGATATGTTATCCACGTATTGGTGATGATAGTGCGCAAGCTACCAGTATGTACCATTGGCATTGATGCCATGTCGATATGGTACTGGAGGTGATATTTTTCAATGTCGGCGGTATATCAGTGGACTTGGTTTCAATTTTGTTGATAAGCGTGCTTCAGGGAGAATAAAACTAACATTGTATGTTGGGGCTCGATGTTTTTGGCATTCTTCATGAAAACCTCGTCAATATATATATATATATATATATGAAGAATTATCATCGATGGAGTTGGTGACAAATTTGCCAATGAGTTCTACCTCAAATTTCAACTAAGTCTGGTAAGGAACTATGCAAGCAACTAGGATTTCAATGGAACATGTTGGATGTTAAGCTTGGCTTCAAGGTAAAGCTTCAACCTTAGGCTTGATCACGTTCATTTTAACAATAAATTTCTTACAATCTCTAAGGTTTATGAACGTCCTTAGCCACCAATATGATTTCTATGGTTTGAATTAGGGATTTTGACAGTGTATAGAAAAGGCACACAAAATGTAGTTATTGTGTGGGTACTCGGAGAGAATGGAATCGATGTAAACATGGTTATTCATAGCACGCAAGGGGTAATACAATGATATTAGGTTCACATGACAAGTGGTACACTTGGTTCAAGGGTTTGTTTTTGGAGTGTCATTGAAGCACGCCCTGGATAGGGTTTTTTTCGATGGTCTGGATCAAAGAGGAAGGGAAAGGTAAGACGGGGAGAAGAAGTGCTAGGATTAGGGTTAGGTTTCACAGGAAAATATAGTGAAGGTAGGTCAGGGGGAGGTGCAAGGAGGTAGGAGGTATATACATAAACATAGACTTTAGAGAAGAAACACTAACCCTAAGAATGAAAAACATACAAAATGAATGAGTGAAGGAATGATTTCTTAGTGCCTAACTGGAAATTAGTGACATGCGGATGAAGAATGGGATGTGGAGATTGGCCTTTTTCACACACACAAATACCTCCTTTTCTCTCTTTCTCAGTGATAAAATGCACAGTGAGGTAATGAGAGACTATGGGTAGTGTTTTATAACTTGTCGAGCACATGGTTTAAGAGATTGGAGAGAATCAATGGAAGTGTGTTGATGCAGCTTGTTGGAAGAAATGATAGGAAGTGCTATGTTGATACCGAGAGTTTTGGTGGGAACTCCTCTCGTAGCACCGGAGTTGATATTGTAAAACCTTCTGGGTGGACCGGGGTAAATGTTGAAACTTCTTTGATGCCAACTAGGGAAAATGTCGAAAACTCCTATGATGTGGTGATTCGCATTCCAAAGAATTTATGAAGAAGTCGATCAGTTGAAACTTTTGAATTAGAGTGGCTAAAAAGAATTCATTTGATATATTCCAGAGAATTTTATACAAACTCCTCTAAAATGTCAATAGAGTTCATGAGAACTCCTCTGATTATGCTAGAACTCACTCCTTTTTTAAAAATTGAAGTGTTGAACTTGAAGCTAAACTAAAATTTGCAAGATAAAATAGCTTCATCAAAGGTGAAAGAGAAGGCTTGTAAGAAGATCAAGGAGATGAGCAGTCTCTTAAACAAGTTAATAGGTTATCAAGTCAAAAAGGAGGGGTCCCATTTTCTTGGTTAAAAATGACTTTACAAGAAATCATACAAGAAAAAGGGAAGGTGTTGATGCCTGGCACAACAGTTCCAAATATTATAACCTTTCAAACCATATTTATACCCAATAGAGATACACTTTTCATCCTTTTTATCTAGCTTACTCATATTTTCCTTTGGAATGTGAACATAGGCATCACAGCCAAATACCCTAAGATGTGTGAGAGAGGATTTCTTACCAATCCATACCTCATGTGGATTCTTGTCATTTAGTGCTAATGAGGGTGATTGATTGACTAGGTAACATGTATTACCCATTCCCTCTTCCCATAATTCATGTCCTAACTCTACACCACTAAACATGCACCTTGATTTTTCCATCATCGTCTTGTTCATCCTTTCTACAACTCGACTCTACTAAGGTGTATATGGAGTAGTCTTATTCCTTGTTGTACTGCACTTCTTAAAAAAATATTTGAATTCATTACCGCAGAACTCTCCACCATTATGTGTCCTTAGCACCTTAATTCTTTTCAATGTTTGATTCTCCACAAGAGCCTTAAACTCTTTAAACCTGTCAAAGAATTCATATTTCTTCCTAAAAAAATATATCCATGTATTCCTCAAGAAGTCATGTATAAATGAGACATAGTACACATATTTTCCTAGCGATGAAACCAACACAGGTTCAAACACATCACTGTGCACCAATTGTAAAATTACCTCTACCCGCGTTGCACCAAAGAGGAAACTTGCCTGATTCTATTTCCAATATAAGGAATGTTCACAGAAATCAAAATTCAAAGAAAAGTTAGGCATACCTTTAACCATACCTTTACCGTGTATTAGTCAAAGTCCCTTCTCTCTGATATGCCCCAGTCTTTGATGCCACAACACAGTATTTTCTCCATAGACTATAGGAGTTTTTTCTTCTTCGAATCCAATATTAGGAGCAACATAACTATTGCACCCATCACTAATAGTGCTTCCCTATAGCTTATACATAGTTCCAAACCAAACTCCCTTCAAAAAAATCATCTCTCCTCGAACCATCATGTGGGTTTCTTTCTCAAACATTGTTTTTACACCTGCATCATCCATTTTCCTTACAGAAATCAAATTTCTAGCCAATCCTGGGATGTACAAAACACCAAGGAGTGTTCTAATCCTTCCATTCATGAGCTTCAACTTGACTTTTCCTCATCATATGATTTTGGTTGTCAATTCATCACCTCCATCATACCTTTTATATTCACAAAATCACTCCCTATGAGGATTCATATGAAAGGATGCACCTGAGTCAATCAATCATACCTCATGGTCTGCATATGTTCTTTAAGAGGCCAAGTACACATCTCCTCCTTCTACAGATATTTTTTCTTCTATAGAAGGGGCATCCAATTATATCCCTTCCCTCTCTCAACACTTTTATATCTACATTTCTTCTTGTAGTGCCCTTTTTTCCACATCTCCATAATACCTTTACAAATATTATGGGAAATTTAGATCTTCAGTTAGATTTAGATCTCCCACTTGAGGACTTAGATCTATTTCATTTTTGGGAGAGTCCTCTTGCAAATAATGCATTTTCACTCTATCCTTCCATGTTCTTCCATCTCATCTCCTCTAACAACAAGGATGAGACCACATCATCAAAACTTAAAGTATTCATATTACTACCTATTGCCACAATGATACTATCCCATGAGTCTAGTAAAGAGAACAATAAAATGATACACTTATCTTCATTATAAATATTAATATCAAAAAATAATAGCTAACTTTCCACGGTATTGAAGGTGTTCATATGCTTTGTCACCGAGTCTCCATCTTTCATCATCAGGTTGTACAACTTTTTCTATGGGAACAGTTTGTTTACTAGGGACTTTGACTGATACAAATCCCCCAACCTATCCCATAATTCCCTGGTTGAAGCTTCCCCTGACACATTCAATAATATTCAATCTAAGAGACACAACCAAATTGTGCTCTTCGCCTTCCGATCCAACTTTTTCCAGTCTTTTGTTGACGTTCATGTAGGTGTAGTACCTAGATCCATAGGGATCCACTGATATTTTTCCACTAATAGATCTTCCATCTTGATCTTCCACAACTCAAAACATTGCCCATTAAATTTATCGATCTTTATTTTCAATTTACTCGCCATTTATTTTCACCGAAATAATCAATATCGCAGATCTCCCATTGTAATAAGGTTTATCAAAGACCCAAGTCAAACCCTTAGCCACAAAGGCATACCCCTGAAGCCAATAGCAACTATGATACCAAATGTATATTTTAACCTTGTAAAATAAATTACCACAAATGAATTCTTAATAAAAATGGAAAATATACAATGGCACACGCACACAATACACAAAGATTTTTACCCTGGAAACCCAGACTAGAAAAACCAACAACATGTTTAGACTCACACCTATAATATCCTTTATTCATCATATATTCATTATTTACAATATATATAGGATTCTACAACATCCAAAACCCCTAATCCATTGACCCGAATTAGTCAACAACCCAAATTCCTTAACCAGAATTAGAAAACCATCGGTGAAAACCATGTGCCTAAAAATTGTCCAAACAATAGGTGAATAAACCCCCAAAAAAACTTTATTGGGGGCTCCAACAGTCATGCAAAGAATATAACACATACCCAACAAACCTTATACGGTTGTTGGGTTATTTTAAACATCAAGCCACTAATAGGAGAAAGGGTTCCATTCTTTTGGTATTGTACTTGTTCCATACTCGAGAAGAGCATCCAAGGAGTGGTATTTTGAGAGCATATCATAGGAGGTAGGAGATTTTATAGCAATTGTTCACGACACAATGTCAAAGGAAACTTCATAGTGAATGCCTATTTCTTTGTACTTGCTTTCCATAACTGAAGAAAAGAGAGAAAAGCATAGGCCTCACCTTCTAGCCCGGTTTTCTCCCCTATTGGGTTTCCTAGGATAAATCTTTTGTTCAATTGTGTGGATGGTGTGTATATTTGTGTTTGTTCTTTCATTTTCATATTCAGTCAATTTCATAAATTCAAGAAAAGCTAGTAATTAAATAATCTGGGATATAAGGAAATAAACTTCTAAAATCTAAGATTTCATAATAGTTTAATATATGTTGTGAAGAACTGTTACAATGGATTATCCATGGCAGTTTACAGATCACCAAGTTAAATGTTATTATCCTAGAATTTGAAGCATATGCTCCTATAATATCCAACAAATCATTTTGTTGGGAATGGAAAGTTTGGAGAACCTCTAAATCTGACATCATAGAAGGATATTGGGTCAAATCTTCAACATTGTTGAGTTGTGCTAACATGAGGATTGTGTGCATCCCTCCATAGATGATGCTTGGGCACATGAGGGTGGGGTCTAGTTGTGGTCAAGGAATATGAAAAGGGCCACAAGAAGATGGATAAGAAGTTTCCTTGTTGCAAGGTTCTTAGTTAGGTGAATCATATGTTAAGTTTCCAATTTGAAGATTCACATATTGGATGTCATGTAAATGTGTTGATAGGAGGGATCACTCCCCAACGATGAGATAGGGATAGTGGAATTTAATATAGCATCTTGATCATTTGTGATTATGTTTTTTTTTTGCGGGGG
>JZKD02S0404962.1:170472-199499 GCA_000966675.3 Picea glauca | reverse complement strand
AAACATAGTAGGCTACTACCATGTTTTTGGGTGCCATTCCCTAGAGGCGGATTATTATTCCTATTGATCCTCATGTTTGATAGTCCTTAGAGCTATAGGAGGTAAGTAAACTATTAATCGATGTAATCACCATAGGTCCTATAAATGGAGTAGGGATGAGAGGTTTGAATTTCGTTAGAATGTCCTTGCCTAAGTTGTTTGTCATTAGGATGATTTCAAATGGTGTTGTTATTGTTGCCCCAACTTCGTTAAGAAAAATTGTATATTTCCCCCTTGCCCTTAGTTTTGATTTTTGTTTTTGTTTTTATGGTTATCATTATTACCCTTGTTCTTCTTTCCCTAGTTTTTTTTGTGTGTATTGGGTTGGTATTGTGGGTTTTTTATGCTAATAGCTTACTGAATTAGGAATAAGAATGGTAAACCAAGTTAATATCCGATGGTGGGCCTCCATAAGAAGTGCCCCCCCCCCGATAGGATGTACTAGGTCTTCCATAATATGTGTTAGGGCCTCCATAAGAGGAGATTTCTCCATCATAATGGTTTTCATAAAGGCTACAACAGCTCGACAAACACTTGTTTCCAAATTGATTCATTGTAGAAGCTAACATTTGTGATTGCAGTGATCCTATAATACCATCATCATTATGTGATTCCCTCAATGTAGAAGGTGTTTCGTTTGAAGAATAATGAGGGGTGTTAGGAATGACTATGTGTAAATACCATGTTTATGAGTCAATGAGATCAAATTTTTACACTTCAAGGTCACATCTCAGTTGTTTGGGGAAGTGTAGTTCCATGCCTTTAGAAATGGTGGGAATAAATGATTTCAAAAATCATTCCATTAAGACTGTCACCTAGGTGGATCTCACATAATCTCCTCCTATGCCACCACTTGTGAATATGATCAATGATGTGAGTGAAATTGGTTTGGTGTCAAGTAGTGAGGATTTCAACTCCAATATCATGTTGGTTCGGTCATTAAAAAAATGTCAAAATGCCTTGCATATAGACTTGAAATCGGAATATAAGTTACTCCAATATCATGTTGGTTCGGTCATTAAAAAAATGTCAAAATGCCTTGCATATAGACTTGAAATCGGAATATAAGTTGATGCTAAGCTCAAAATACCACTTAGTCATTGTTCTTGAGAGGATGCATTGGAAGAGCCTAATATTGAATAAAATGCTTGGTTATTTTGTTAGAGGAACACCACAAAAGAAAAATCATAACAGGGTTGGGAGGGTCCTTTTAAACTCTACCTTAAAATTTAGGTAAAGCTAATGTCAACTTGGTAAGAATGGTTGACCAAGGTGGATCATGAAAAATAGGGTCATTTGTAAGACATGTTAAATTTGCAAGGTCCATGATAGCCACAAATGACAAAAGATAAGAATGGGTTTGAGGTTTGGATTAGCCATGATAATTATGCTTGCAATGTTTCTACATGATTGCATGGAACAAGTTGGGAGATCGTTGAACAAAGGAGGGAGACCAAGGAATTTAAGAGAATTGTTTTTGTGAGGATTCACATTAATGTCAAAGTTCCAAGTTATGTCTCTAATTGAAATCAGTTGTGTCTCTCTAAAAAGTGTGTTTTGTAAATGTTTCACCAAAACAATGTCTCCAATGGTAACAATAAGGTCTCAAAGTTATTTTTCAAAATGGTGAATAATAGAGCTTCCAAGTTGTTTCAATTGATGTTCAATGTGATTTTGTGAAATAAGATTCCTCGTGATTATCAAAGGTAAGTTAAAAAGACACTCCTAAGACTCATTATAAAGAACTAAGAAAACCGGAAGATTGAAGGGGACTTCCAAGTGAGCCTCATTATGGTGATGAAATCCATCAATGGTGTAACATATTAGGAATTATGGTCAAAAATAGGTTTTAGTGAATAAACTTTGTATTTAATAAAACATTAATGTAAAGGATACCTTCATGCTCACTTGAGGTGTCCAAGTTAATTTTTGTCGGTTGTAGTTAATTCTAGTTAATGGTATTTTTAGTTATAGATTTTGGGGTATTTAAACCCATTTGTTATTCCACGTGAGGTGGATTTTGTCCCATAGCCCTCATGTTTCTCTGATGTAATATTTTTCCCTCATTAATAAAAGTTGTGTGTCTGAGGACAGTTTTGATAAAGTGGTATCAGAGTGAAGTTTATTGGGAGATGTTGACAATATAAGAGAAAACAATGAAAGAGGTTTTCAAGAGGATGTAAATAGAGAAATCTAAACGATGAGTTTTTATTTCCGGGCAAAAATTAAATATAGTGTGGTTTCTCAAGTCTATGATTATATCTGGTCAAGTTCTTTGTAAAATATTATTTTCCCTTCTAATGGAACCAATAACATTCCTTGATGAAATTAGATCATTTTTAAAATAAAATAAAAAATTGTATCTTGAGACTGTCTCTTATCTGAAATTGCTCGATTATCTTGGTCATTCTATCCATTGTAAAATTGGAACAACTTCTTCTCTGTCTGGTTGTCCTATGACCTTTTGTATCTCAAAAATCCTTGCGCGCTAGGGTTTATCAGTGCCTTTCCTTGAACGTAATTGTTTGAAACGGTCTCTCTATGAATGGAGGTTCCATCGACCAACGCAGTTTGTAATTATCAACCCTCGTTTGTTGAGGCTTCCAATCGATTAGCTTGTAGCAACTCCAATCTGTGATTTGGGGAGAAGTGGAGTAATTTCTCATGGCCTCGATGTTTCAATTGTTTGCAGAATAACTGTAGATCACAAGTCGACCTGCAACAATGTTTGCACCCGGTTTTGCCATAGTTGTGACCTGCAACATTTGCACATTGTGAAAGAATTGAATGTGAACATTCCTTTCATTTTTCTGAATTGAACGTAAAGAGAAGTGACTTGCGATCTTTAGACTTTATAACTGCAGAAGCTCATTAAAAGGAGGGGGCTATCTTATGTAATACCTGAAACTTAATTCAAAAATTCTAATAAAACTAAATAGACTATCAAGAGAATTCAATGATCTTCTGAAGCATGTCAAATATTAATGTTTCCTAGTCCTTTCTTCTTTGCTACTTTTAGAAAGATCCTGCTATCAACAAGAAGAAGCTCATTAAAAGGAGGGGGCTCTCTTATGTAATACCTGAAACTTAATTCAAAAATTCTAATAAAACTACATAGACTATCAAGAGAATTCAATGATCTTCTTAAGCATGTCAAATATCAATGTTTCCTAGTCCTTTCTTCTTTGCTACTTTTAGAAAGATCCTTCTATCAACAAGAGGATTAAGTCTTTTTAAGAAACTCGAAAAATGAGAAGATACAATTCAGAAATATCAATATGAAACTAGAGCAAACGTTATCAGAGGTGTTTCTCTCTAATTCCTCATGTGTTATTTGTCCTTTGGTTCTTTCTTTTATTCTCTAAAAGGTAGTTCCTCAAGTAGTTGAACCAATTTTAGTTTACTAAAGTTAAATAACTTTAGTTAATAAATAGGACAATAAATTTAATGATAAGGATAGTTAATAAATAATAAATATATAAGTGGGGTCCCCCTCTATACGCACACTTTATTTAAAAAATCATAAATAGTGTTTCCTTATTGATCCATCATATATTCGATCAAATATAAAATATATCAGCATCATATAACATACCAAAACATGCATCTCAAACACCATGGCACAAAACACTTGTCTCCCATAAAATAACATTATATTTAAAAAGTTTCAAAAATAAATATCATGGTTATGTCATCTGTCCTAAAAAAAGGCGTCATAGTAAAAATCGGTCTAAACATAATTAAAACAATTCAAAAAAATTCTTCCTCAAAAAATCATATATTTCTTTAATAAATACCTCACATTGGGACTTTTTCTCTTCTATCTGGGCAATTTCAGGTTGCTCTTCATGTAAACTTCTCTTCCCACTTCATGTTGATTTAATCATTGAATGAGAAGATGAACATGATTTGGCCATGCTAGTTGAAGTAATAGGTTGCTTACCTTTGTCAATTTGGGAGCAATGAGGTGTTGTTTTATGATCCTTTGAAAGAGGAGGAGGAGACATGGACTTGCATGTAACAGTCGTGTGAACAAGTAGCATTATTTGAACTAGAGGCAAAGGAATAGATGCACTATCAATAACAGTATGAATCGGTGGAGGAGGGGGAAGCATAGGCCTCTGATTTGCACCTAAAGAAGGATTAGTAGATAAGTTACTCCATCCATCAACATGAGGTTGTGCAAGAGATTTTGGGATATTTACAATACCAAGGTGAGCTTGTAAGATAACATTGATGGTTGCTTGGGGTTGTGGAAAGGCTTGTTAATCGCCAAGGTGTGAGTGTCTTGTTTGGATCAATTGTTGGAACTCATCATAGTTAGCATCAAAATTCATAGAAAACCTCAGGTTTTATTCCCCCTAGGTTGCCAAAAGGTATTAGGCCCTCAACCTCTTATTCCTCTATTTTCCCAATTTCATCCTCTATTGCTACCCCTGTTGAAGAAGCTCATCTAAAACCATGATAATTCAATTAGAAAAAGTATAAAACAACAATAATATAAAACATTTAATACAATTTGTCTAAATGACTAAAATGGCTCTGACATGACACAACTATACACACAAAAGGGAAGTGAAAACGAATTAAGTGAAATAGGGACAAAAATATATCATCCATTAAACACATCTAACCAATAGCACACAAGTCTGCCATCCATATACGTTGATTATCATTTCCATATTGTTTAAATTTCATTCCAAAAATATGTCTTCTAGTGTTCATCATCAAACCAATCAGCGAGAATAATCATCGAGGATTCAAGTCTCTTCACATATTGTTGGCACAGGGTTAGACCTAGGGTTCAACGCTTCATTAGCACACCAAAAAAAACCTAACTATTGACCCTTTAGGCAACACCTACGAAGCAGATGAAGTCTCACCCGAGGTAGAGGCAGGGGGGTTTGCAGGACTCAAGTGTCTACAACCTAGCTGAGACACAGATCTATGATCACAATACTTGACATAGCATTTATCCAATAATATTAATCAGTATTTAACCCCTTTAGTCACATCGCAGGTTAAAACCCTAATTACAGAACATCGCAGTATTACTCAAGACCTAAGCACATCTAACCATTCAACACATAGCATCAAAACAAATCTAGCATTCAGTCATATCATAAGCACCAAACTACTACACCAGGTGCATCTAACATACATAAAGATTACAACACTAAGCATAAATCACATCAATAACATATCAACCACATCGCACAAAGCAACCACAACACAGGACATCTGTGGTTCACCCCCAGCGTGGGGCTACATCCACCAACTCTTCTTCTTATTTATTATCCTCTTCCAATCTTCTTACATGCACAGAGCCACAAAACCCACTCCGCATAGGACAGGATATCTGCACACACCTCACCAAATCCTCCTTCCAAGTTTGGTCCAAGCACAAATCCTTACACAATCCTTTACAATCACTTGCACTTAGCTCTGCAAGTCTTAGCACGGTCTTGGCACAAAGACAACCAGTTATGCACTAAGCCAATTCAATCACATAGATCCAACTACTAGGTCTACTTCTTATATCGCCTAGCTACTTATTTATACATTACAAACGGGTCCTAAACATGGGTAAACCCATGGGTCGACATCCCATACCCGTTACATCAACCCTAAATCCAAAATCCCCGCAAAAAGGGGGTGAGATCCTGCGATCTCCGCTTCGCCTGGGCACTCCGGCTTCGACCAACCTGTCAAAGTCCCAAAATTGGTCCAACATGACCAAGGTTCTCCAAAACTTGGTCAAGGGCCAACAAGCCCCCAACATTCACCTGTGACTCATCCCGAGTCACTCTGATCTGGGCAATTCTGCTTCAAAGGCCTCAAGCTTGGCTTGAGTTGCCTTGACTTGCTTCTTCACCAGAGCCTCCTACTTGGCAAACTCCTGAATGAATTTCTCGCTGAACGATCCTTCCAAGTGTTGTTCCACCGTGGTGACCACTTGTTCCAGTTGTGCACCTTGTCCTTCGATCTCTTCAAAGAGTGTGCAAGCTTTGTACTACACTGGTTGGAGTCTCTGGGTCACATCCATGCCTCTACTCTAGATGGCATTGACCTGTTGTTGAACTGTGCGCACCTCCTATGACCTTTTCATCTTTTCGACTACTGAAAGTAGTTTCATCTGCACTCGCACTGTCGATGATTGTTGCTTCGCCTCCTAGAGATGTGTCTCTAATGTCCTCAGTTTTGATTCCTCTGCAAGGCGCTCATAGTTCTGCACACTTCGATTATTGATTTGCTTGCATTCTAACGCCAATGCCTTAATTATTTCGACTTCACTCCTGGTAGTTTCTTCCCTCTGATCCCGCACTTCCTCCAGAGTTATTGTCACTGCTTGTAGTTCCAATTTTGATACTCTTGCTTGAAGCTATTAAATGGCTTCAACGAGCTTCCCCACTTGGCTCTCAATTGTTTCCTCTTTCATATGTGCCAGGACCAGCACAGACCGAATTGCTCTAGTGGTTGCCTCCTTAACTCCCATCTACTCCACAATAAGTTGTTCTTTTTCCTTCTGGATCTACACTCTATCCTCTGCAAACTTCACCTGGAGGTCATCTTTTTCTTGTTGTGCAACCCGACATTTCTCTAGGGCTTCCTCCTTTGCTTGCTTCAATGCCTTTGTGGCCTGTTCTTTTTCTTACTGAACACAATGAAGGTGAGCCTCTGTCACATATGCTAATCTACGTAGTTGGGCAGGCTCATCTCCTAGTTTGATACCTTCTGATGATGATAGTGCAGTAGACACTATGCGGCTCAAATAGAGGGCTCGTTGTACCCCTTTCAACTCCGCCTCAATCCTTTCATACATTGTCTCCTATTTTTCTTTATTTAATTGCAAAATATCCTCTGACGTGTCTGCTACAGTGGTGATGATGAGATCAATGCCATCCACTGTAAGTACAGACTGTGACTAGGGATTATTGGCTCATGCCTTATTTCATGTTGAAGGTTTCTTTGGGGAAAACTTTATTTTCTTGGATGAATCGGCCACCGTAAGGGGATCCTTAGGCGGTGTCACTTCACCCTATTCATGTTTGTCTTCTTCCTTGTTCTCTTCTTGGTTCACTTCGTCACCTCCTCCTCCTCTAGGTGAATCAAGCACATTTTTCTCCGATGCGTTGTACATTTCCTACACTTCTTCCTTCTTCTTATTCTTGATGTTGCTTGGTCCATCATACTCTTCCCAGGTGACCACAAGGATTCCGATGAGGTTGGGGTCGGAGAGTTCTATCTGTTCGACTGGTACAAGTAATTTTGCAGGACATTCCTTGGTTATTTCCTCCATAAATTCCTTGGTGAGTTTGTAAGAGGACTGGAGCTATTCCTTGTGTTCGTCCCCGCACGCAATGATGTAAATAAAGTGCATGTCTGCGTGGAAATTTGCAAGTGGCCTGAACCTATGGGGTGGATTTGGCATCTTGCGAGGGAAGGATTCAATGGCCCTCTTCAGCTGCAAGTAATAGGTGTGGAACACCGCATTAGAATGCCATTGTTTTTCCATGTTGCTCGAATACCACTAGGTAGTGAACTTCACAGCCAGTGGTTCGGATGGATCAACTTCAGGCAAGGTCTCTCCCTCCGGCATCTCCCAAGTGACAAAGGAAATGAGAATCAGCAACCATCTAAAGTGAAACTCGTACCTCTGGTCATGTGCTTTGCAGCAGTCTTTCTACAACTGGTTGACGAGGTAGCTCGCCCAATTCATCTGCATTCCTTCAACGCATTTTCCTATGAGGTCGACGACAAACCCCGTGACTTGCATTGGTCTATTCTTCCTGACAATATTAGCAGCGATCAACTGGAAAGCTAGGCACATTGAGCCATCTTGGATGGAGGCTACCTTGTAGCCTCGCTTCCCTTCTCCACATCATCGTAAGTGTCCTTTATTCGTTGCGCCAGGGCGCGATTTGTAGCCTTCCCTGAGTAGAATTTATGAGGGTCTGGTCCCTGCATACTTAATCCAGTGATCATGTGGATCATCATCGGATCCACAGTCATGCGCCTATCTAACCATAGATAACCTCCACGGTAGTACGACAAGAGGAGTTTAACGCATGCATTAACCTCCTGATGTCTTCCAAAGTGGGGTATCTTAATGACATTGAGGATAGTGGACCTCGAGATCTCCTTAGTCCATGGCTGGGGGACTATCTTCGGATTCTTCCATGTTTTCTTTGTCAAGTACTTATGTGGTGTGAGAAACGCATAATTCTTTCTATCTCCTAGGTTAAAGTCATTGATCTTGAGATCAGGGATCAATCCTAGATGTGTTCCAACTGTGTGTATCCCCTTCGGGAGGTACGCAGTGATGAGGGTGAATTTGAAATATCTCAGAACGTTGTCACGACTAACCACGCCAGCCAAAGGCAGGATGTAGTCAGGCAAGACCAACGAGATAAGCTTCGCATTCGCCAAGTCGTTGCAATGCTTGCTTCTTTTCTCTATTATGGTTCGAGAGGGCCCAGATCGACGTGTAGTCGATGGGGATGCTTGAAACCCTCTCGTCGACAAAGCCTATTCTCTCATGGACATGACATTTCAGCCATAAGGTCGATTAGGATTTCCTCCACGAACTTCTCTACTGCACTGCATTCGCCTAACATACACGCTTGAGATCAGATATCTCAGGTAGCCGGACAAATACTCATGGTAAGCAAAACGGGTGGTGAAGTCTCAGTAAGCACTGCGCAATAGCAATTAGTTCTTTTTGGGCTTGGATAATCAAAATTTGCAAAAGTGTCCCCAATGAGACATTGAATGGGTTAAATAGACAATGTCGTAACAGATTCCTCTAACAGGCAGGAATGCCTCAATCCACCCGTTATGGCACGGTCTCAATGGTCCAGTGGCGATCTTTCCGGTAATAACTGTGTTTTTTCCTTTTCGGAGCATCGTTCTAATGGTCGGCATGCCTCCAACGGTCATATTGCCTCGCCATGGAGAATTGCTAGTCTGTTTTGTTCTGTTATTCCAACGAGGTTCAAGTTCTGCAAGCCTTCTTTCTGCGAGGTCTTCTCTGAAACCCCGTGTAATTTTTCTAGCTTTGCTTTCTTCTTGCTGAACTTTCTGGCCTTCTTGCCTGTGATCTGAGTCATTGGGTTCCTCTTTCCATTTTTATTCTTATCTTCTCTTAGTATAGTAACTTCACACTATTGAGGGTATTCCAAAGGATTCGAGTGTAATACCTCTTCTCATATTACTTATGGGGTAGGTGCTCTTTTCTCCTGCATGGACAGGTTTTTCAAGCATTCCTACGTTTTCTCAACTTCGACAACTAAGTCTATGGTCATCTATTTCTTCGACTTGTCCTCTTGTTCTTCTATTAAGCGCGTTATTCTCCTAGCCAAGAAATCCCTTAATTCTTGTTTTTTATGTTCTAGAGCTTCCTCTTCTTCTTTCCTTTAGATCTGATCTTTCTCAATCCAGGTCCTTCCTAGAAAAAGTGCAAAGGGGCGATGTTCTCAACAAACTTAACGACCTCAAATTCTTCTTTCGTCGATGATCCCTAAGCAACCATAGGTACATGGGTAAGTCTTCCACATAGAGTTATCATCTTTCCTTTAAACAATCATATTCCTCCCAATGAAGGAACCATAGCAAGCTTTCCCAAAATTTCCCAAGTAATTTATGTCATAATGTTCACATGTGTTTCCTTATCCAGAATGCAGTCTATGTTGAAGTCTCCTATTCTTGTTTCTATGCAATCCTTCTCTTTTAATATCTCTGATAAACAGATGTCTCTGTGATCATTCGGTGTTTCTTTCATCTGCAATAATATAGTCTCTGATTCTTTCTAGTGTTCTAGCATATTCTTAGTCTCGTGGCTTTCTTGTCTTGTATTCACCTTTTCAACTTTAGCAATCATTCTAGGGCAATCCAAAACTTCATTGCCAATGGCTTTACAACAAAGAAAAATAGGGCCTCTACCAGGGCATTCCTTAGCAAGATGTCCTGGTCTTCTGCAACTATAACAAAGAGTCATTCCTCTCTTTCTCTTAAATAGTCCCCAACCTTTCATGTACTACGCACGGGGGTCACAGTGATGAACCTGCTAAAAATTCTTTCTAGGATCCTGTATCCACTTGTTAGTCCAAAAATTCTTTCTATGCATAAGAATAACATATCTTTCACTATTTCTATCAGATCTATTCATATCAAATCTTCTTTCTTCTATCTGTGCCCTAGTTTTCGGACTAGGACAAAATCTATCAAACATACCTAGATCCATTCTTTCGAAACAAAAATTTACACTTATCTTACCTTTATCAGAGCACAAAGCTTTAAGATCCTACCTCTTTTCTTCAGATCTGGTTCCCTTCTTAGCACATAGCTTCGCAAGTCAAGTAGAATACTACGCACCACAGCAGCATATCTACACACAGAGCTTTCTCTTTTCTTCAGTTCCCAACAATCCCAGTTTCGGGTCCCGACAACATAACCATTTTTTGGCACAGGGGCAGACCCAGGGTTCAACGCTTCAACAATGCACCAATGAAACCCTAACTATGGGCCCTTTCAGCAACACCTGTGAAGCAGATGAAGTCTCACGCGAGGTAGAGGAGGGGGGGTTCCAGGACTTAAGTGTCTACAACCTAGCTGGGACAAAGATCTGTGATCACAATACTTGACAGAGAATTTATCCAATAAAATTCATTAGTCTTTAACCCCTTTAGTTACATCATAGGTTAAAACCCTAATTACAGAACATGGCAGTATTACTCAAGACCTAAGCACATCTAACCATTCAGTACATAGCATCAAAGCAGATCTAGCATTCATTCAAATCATAAGCACTAAACTACTACACCAGATGCATCTAACATACATAAAGATTACAACACTAAGCATAAATCACATCAATAACATATCAACCACATCGCACAAAGAAATCACAACACAGGATATACGTGGTTCACCCCCAGCGTGGGGCTGCATCCACCAACTCTTCGTCTTCTTTATTATCCTCTTCCAATCTTCTTACATGCACATAGCCACAAAACCCACTCCGCATAAGATAGGAGATCTGTGTGCACCTCACCAGATCCTCCTTCCAAGTTTGGTCCAAGCACAAAGACTTACACAATCCTTTACAATCACGTGCACTTAGCTCTGCAACTCTTAGCACAGTCTTGGCACAAAGCCAACCAGTTATTCACTAAGACAATTCGATCACATAGATCCAACTACTAGGTCTACTTCTTACATCACCTAGCTACTTATTTATAAATTACAAATGGGGCCTAAACATGGGCAAATCCATGGACCAACATCCCATACCCCTTACATCAACCCTAAACCCAAAAATCCCGCAAAAAGGGGGTGAGATCCTATGATCTCCACTTCTCTTGGGCGCTCCGTCTTCGACCATCTTGTCGAAGTCCCAAAATTGGTAAAACATGACCAAGTTTCTCCAAAACTTGGTCAAGGGGAAACACATCTTTTAATTATGTTTTCTTTTCATGTTGATTCTATCAAATTGTACCTTTTTTTATGAATATTTTATTATATAGATAGGATTGAAATGGAGAAAGGAAATTGATTATAGGGACTTTAGGAAACAAATTATGAAAAATGAGATTGATGAGGGAAACTAGATCTATATAAATATATGACTTCCATTTAAAGAACTCCAGTTTCACCAAATCATCAACCAAAACTGATTTCTGACTTAATCAAACCCAAACAACCATTTCAGAAATGTATCTAAGTTATATCATTCATAATTTGTTGTAACAAGATTTTGCTTTTTTTATTGTGCATCCACACTATGTCTTTCTGATGCAATGTATTTTAATTTTATTAAATAGATAGGGCACATATGAGAATAGGAGATAAAATGAATAGGCTTAAGGGAATACTTTGTGAAAAAGAGAAATTGATGAAAGGTAGTGAGTCTATATAATAGTCCATTTTCCTTTGAAAAATTATTTTACAAGACATATTATTATATGCTAACTAATAGCATCAACCATATTCATGCTCATCACAACCATCTATAACCTCATCTATCCAACCTGTACATTCTATGTTTTTACAGGAACTAGAGTCATGAAACATCTTTAATAAACTGGGATCATTTTCTATACATTCTGAATATAACCATAACATAACTCCATTATCTTCATATTTTATTCATAGGTTATAGCTGGCAACGCCATTCATAATTTTTTCAGCATCTACACAATACTATAAGAAATCATGATAACGAAAGTTAAATTTCATTGAATGCTCATATAGAATTGGCCACATCACTATCAAAAACTAGAAGTAAACTTATCAATGAAAATCCCAACAGGTCATTGAAATTCACAAAAGAAACCACAACTAACATATATTAGGGAAAGAGTTTAATTCTGCTAATCTTTTTTGCATTGAGACATGTATTGAAACTCATAGTTTCATGTGGTTCCAAAATTGGAAACATCGGTTCGATAAAACATAACAACAAGTGAAAACATGCAGCTTCTCTGAACTACTTTCAAGACAATTGTAAATATATGTCATAGAATAAATGGCAATCATGTGACTTAAAATCGACCAAAATTCTTGAGCTTGTAAGTTTATTATCAGATTAGGGTTCCAAACTCGTTACTGCTGGAACACTAACTATAACCTAAACATTCACAGTCCCCAAAGGAAAAATCATCATCGAAAAAGATTCAAACGCATAAGCTCATATCAGAACAAAAAATATGGGTGAAACCCAAGAGCATGCATGTGTTCACACTAAAATGGTTTGATTCTGTATTTTTCCTTTGTAAAAGAAAAATATTTTACAAAACCAAGGTCAAAATTTTGGATGGTACTATTGCATATATACCATTGTGTTTTAACCTCTTTCCAATGCAGACCAATTTCTAGATAACCCATGACTGGAATGAAGTAAATGCAACAAACAAATCTTGGAGTGACCAGAACACTTAAAACCATAAAGAGAGCTCGATTTCGAGCTTCAAGTGCATGAAAAAAGGGGTTGTGGAAGATTTCTTCTTTTCAGAAAACATTATGGAAAATGTGAGTATGGAGAAGGCAAACAAAGCTAGAATTAACTTTATGCAAACAAAAATCCTTTTTGTTTTTCCTTTCAAGAAGCGGTATAGATGGGAGATAAGAGACATATATGCACACAGGAATGTCAAACAGAGCCAAAATTAACCATTTAAGTGACATATTTGTTGTAAAAAATGTAAAACAAACTAAAATTCATACCTTTGAAAAAAGACACTTTTTTAAACTAGGGTTAAAGAGGATATTGTTACCAAAACTACCAGGTGCGGGGATTTACACCAGCTGAGCTTAGATCTCTTTATTTCAATTTCCAACAACACAAACCAAAATCCAAGGTGAATGGAGGGTGATAAAGTGTGGGACTCTTGAGTAATTACCCACGTCTTATCATCTTCAATGCATGGCCAACTCAACAATGTAACCATCCCATACAAACAATGAAAAATACACCAAGTCAACATACCAAAACTCTCGTAGCATGTGAACTTGTTATTATATCAAATCAAATAAACCTCAAGCCTGTTGCTCATAACTCCATAATAAAACATGTCATAACTTATAAAACACATGCAATATGTTTCAAACTTTGCAGTTGTGTATAATATGTAGTTTGCAGTGAAATACAACAAGTTGCATACCTCATTCCTATGTCGTATATCAAATGTATTCAACATGAGGTATTATAACATTCAAATCATAACCCAAGAGTTTTAACATCATATGAAACCAATGAGATTCGTCTATGGATTAAGAACCCATAATTCCATACAAGGTGTCATTTCTAATGGGTATTTGAGTCATAAATTCAAAAAATGTTATAACCATGCAACCAAAACTTTTACATATATCAACTTTGAGTTCATAACACAAACCAATATTAACCACCATCATAGCATGTAACCTACAATATTGTAGACAGAGTGATCCGTGCATGACTTAATGCCTTTATACATGTGTTGTTCATTATTTTAATGGAATATTATGAATAATAGATCTTATGCCATGACATTAAACCTTTGTTTGTATCCATGCAATTAAAATATTTCAACATTAACCATAAACCATTGTTTGTAGAGGAGAAAACTAAAAAATACTATATTGAAGAAAAGATTTTAGAGACCAATTCTTTGGCATTTTCTCTTTGGGGACCCCACCTAATAGCTATATAGTAGTTATAATCATAGGATTCACAATAATTTGCAGGATGTTTATATAGGTGACGAAAATTTTGAGTCAACATCTAACGACTACACAGGGAAATTTGCTTATAGTAGATTTAGAACTCATAATTATCTGGTTATTTTTTAGAAGCTAAAAGTAAAATTTGTTGGTAGCTTCTCTTTCTCAATTTTTTGCAAAACAAATTCTGATATGATCTCAAAATGATTCACTCATGGAGGGAAGCATGGGAAAGAAGAAGGGAAGCAACTGAAATCATCAAGTTTAAACAAGATATTTGTAGGTACAACAAAAACTACATAAGTAGTGTTGTGTACTGCAAGTTATTCATTTAACTTTGTTGTTGTTTTATAACAAATTAAGGACAATTTTGCAAATAAAACATCAAACCATCAACTTCATTTGATCCAGTTTGACTAAAAACATGAAACCAAAATAGAAAAAAATAAATATAAAAAGCAATAAAACTACACAAATATAAAAAGAAAATATATACAAGAAATATTGAAGATAGTAAAATCAATCAAGTTCAACATAGTGTTTCAGATGTGAACCATTAGTCGTATAAGAAAATAATGGCCCATCCAAGTCTTTTAATAAATAAGAATTATTACCAATAACGGAGGTGATTTTGTAAGGACCTAGCCAAAGTTTCTAAAATTTAGAATGCTTACCTCTGTCTACGTGAATAGAATCCCAAAGCAATACTTTTTCATCATCTGCAAAAGTAGTTGATTTAGCTTTCCTATCAAAATATATTTTAATATATTGTTATCTCTTTTTAATCTTTTTAAGGGCATGGCTTCTTTGTTCCTCAAGAGTCAGCAAGGCATTTATCCTCTCAGGGATGTTCATAGAATTCAAGTCTTCAAGTTGTAAATCTAATCTAAGGGAAGTCAACTCAAGTTCCATAGGCATAATAGCTTATTGGTTTTATAATAGTTGGAAAGGTGTATGACCAATACTAGTTTTGGTGGTAGTATGATCTGCCAAAAGTCATTCATAGATAAGAAGTGTGTACCACTAGCGAGGTTTAACATTTATAATCTTCTTAAGAATAATAACCATATTTGTATTCATAGAATCAGTTTTCCCAATTCCTTTCAGATAGTAAGTGGATGAGGTAGAATCCTTCACCCCAAATTTATTAAGAAATTGGGTAATTTTTTCATAAATAAAAGTTGGTCCATCGTCAGAAATGATTTCTATTGGAAGACCAAAATGAGAAAATATATTAGATTCCAAGAAATAGGTTACCTATTCACATTTTGCATGTTTGAGTGGGACAACTTCATTCCACTTGGTAAAGTAATTTTTTTATGTCAGAATGAAAATGTGTCCTACAGAGGATGGAGGATTAATAAGACCGATGAAATCTAACCCCCACTTTGAAAATTAAAAATCAGGGAGAATTGGTTGTAAAGGAATAGGAGAAAAATGCTCTATGCCTGCAAAACTTTGGCATCCATTACAAGCCCACGTAAGTTTGTAAGAGTCTTTAAAAATTGAAGGTCGGTAATATCCAGTTCTTAAAATTTTGAAAACAATGGATTTTGTAACAAAATTACCACCAATATGAATGCCTACATCTGTTGATCCATGAATTTTCTTCAAGATTTTTTGGGTTGTTGTATTGTCTCCACAATGTAACAACAATCCATCAACAATTTTGTAGAAAAGAGAAGATCTTAAGATCAGATATTTAGAGGATTCAAGAAGAATCCTCATGCATTGATAATTTTCAAGATAGTTAGAATATTTTTGAAATTGAAAATAATAAATAATGTCCTTGTACAAATGATGTTCTGGTAACTCAAGATTTTTAGTTTCAACAAGAAAAAGTGTAGACAAAGCATCATCATCATTTCCAGAAGATACACATGGCTCAAGATGTTGAGCCAAATGCAAGGCTAGATCACGTCCCTTGATTGTATGAGAATTTGTTATCATGAAATCATGTTCTTGAATTCTGGCAATACAATGTGCATTTTTTCTTGAAAGATGAGTTTGAGAAAGCAAAAACTTGACAGTATGCAAAGGGACTTTTACCTGTGTGTGCTTACTTAAGATATAATGGTGAAATTTCTCTATAGCTTTTACAAGAGCATATGTATGTTTTTCAATTAAAATATTTTTAAACTCATCGCCAGATAAACTTTGGTTCATGTAAGTTATAGGATGGTCATTATTTTGATCATGTTTTTAAAGAAGGATAGCAGATATCGCCTCTTCAGTGGCATTTGTATAGATAATAAAATATTTTTCAAAATTTGGTTTCACCAAAACCAATGCATAACTAATAGCTTTCTTGATTTTTACAAAATATTTTTCAGTGTCATCATTCCATGAGAATGACCGATCCTGCTTAAGCATGTTATGAATTGGTTTAACCAATCTAGCAAAATCAGGAATAAATCTTCTATCAATTTTGATTTTACCCATAAAATATTGAATATCCTTTTTAGAAGTAGGAGCTTCAATATTTTGAATAGCGATAACACTCTCGGGATCAATACTAATTCCTGAATCATAAACTATATGACCAAGAAGTTTAACTTGTATGACATCAAAAATTGACTTTGTAGGATTCAATGACATTCCAATTTTTTTTCATCTTAAGAAAAATTTTCTAAGATGATCAAAATGATCTTGTCGGTTTCTATAATAAATAGTTAAGTCATAAAGATCCACTTGAATAATCTTACTGATAATATCGTCAAAGGATATTTGCATAGCCTTCTGAAAAGTAGCACCTGCATTTATTAAACCAAATGGAATTCTTTCATATGCAAAGGTGCCCCAACGAGTAGTAAATGTGGTTTTGTACGTATCTTCCCTCTTGACTATAATCTAATTATAACCTGAAAAACCATCAAGGAGGGACATCATTTGTGACCCTGCCACTTGTTGCAAAATTAATTCCATGTTTGGAAAAGGAAAGTTATCTTTTACACTTGCAATATTCAAAGCACAAAAATCAACATATAATATGATATCACCATTACTTTTTCGTACTAGGACAAGATTAGACATCCACTAAGAATATCTAACAAGTAAAATAATGTGAGTGTTAATTAACTTCTCAAATTCCTTTCTAATTGTTGCTTCTAGGGCATGATTGATAGGTCTTTGTTTATGCCTAACCAGTTTTTCTTCTTCCTTGATAGGAATAGCATGTCGTATGACATAAGGATCAAAACCATGAAGATCCTCATATAACCAAGAAAAAACGTCCTTAAATTCACATAATAACGCCATGAATTTATGCTTTTCTTCATCTAAACATTGGGCTCCAATTTTTAAAACCTTTGGTTTATCCTAAGTTCCAATATTCAGAGAGATGGTATCACCAATATTTCTTTTTGACTCCTCTTCTTCTACATCTTTATTATTACCAACATCACTTGATGAGAGTGAACTCTCTAGAGGAGTTAGTCCTTTAGGAAATTTATTGTCTTCTATAGATATAATTTCATTTTTCTTAAGAGGCTCGTTATATAAGAAAGCACAAATACTTTCATCATCAGGAAAGACTTCACAAAGAACCTTGAAGGATTTGCATAAAAAACAACAAACTTATCAGCCATTGAATTCAGGTCTCTCCTAATGTGTGTGATGTTAAAGGACAAAAAAATTGATATAAGATACCACATTTATTATGTATATCTTTTCATCAAATTGTTTGAAGGAGTATAGGTTCCTCTAACCAAATTCACAATCATTTTATAATCCCCAAACACAGTAAGATGATAACAGTGAAGATTAAAAGCATTTTCAATTCCCAAGATCAAGGCTTTGAATTCGGTAATATTATTGGAGCAAGAAAATTCTAATCTATAAGAAAAATCATGAATATTTCATATAGGAGAGTATAATATAATACATGCACCATTAACCTCACTTGAACATGCATCGTCAAAGTGCATGTGCCACATTCCATATTCAGGTTTTGAATAAAGTAATATAGAATCATCATCTTCTTCAAGAAAATTTGAATATACACCAAGATCCTCCTGAATATAATTTACATGTGGCTAAGGAAGACTCTCAATATATGGCGAGATACGTTCTTCCATGAGGACAATGATATTATTTATATTTTTAGGGAGGGACATGTGTGGCCCATCTAAAGAAATATACCCACCAGACAATGCTTTCCAGTCTCTTCCCAGAATGATAGAATAATTTCTAATTGACATGTCTATGACCTGAATGTTACATGTGGTTCTAATTTTTGGATGAACACATAGACTAATGTTACATATTTAATTTCTCCAATTATTACTTGTTGTTGACTATTATAAGATAGAATACTCTTTGAATTTGCATTGGTACATGAAAGACCTAATTCTTCCATGATAATCTTTGACATAACATTGGGACCTGACCCACCATCAATCAAGCAGCAATGGGTGATTTTGTCCATTAGTTTTATTGATACATAGAAGGGAGGATTTTTTACATAACTTCCAAGGTTATATACAACTACTTTATTTACATACAATTCTTCTTCATTTGACTCTTCAGATAAACTAGCTATGGTGGAATTTTTACCTTCCATAAATTCTTTCAAATGCCTTTGTTGCTCTGGGACGGTGACCGTATCCTGCTTTCGGGGAAAATCCCCTACAGTAGTGGGATATAATGTAGTGTACCAATGACCGTATAGAAACAAATTAACAAAAATAACATGATCAAAGATATAATAACCAATTTCAAAAGAAATAACTAACTATGGAGAAGAAAGGAAAGATTGACTCACCCGAAGTCCAACAGTTGATGTCGTTCCCGATTGTCGTAGTTTCTTCACTCTTTTCGAACATCTTCTCTGCAACTTGCAAGAACCTTAACGATTAAATACTATACCAAGAGGTAGTTATACTAATAAATACATTTTATCCTAATGAAATATAACAGTAAAATCCCAGCAACTAGTATTCCATGAAATCTATCATAGGCCATTTGAAGAGATGGCAGTGTCACATGTGGCAACATAGTGAAAGTTGAGGGCTCCAAAAAAAAAAAAAATTGGTTTTTTTATAGGCATATACTATATTATTGCACCCAAATTATGTTTCGGTGCAGCTATTAGCTCTTTTTCTGATATATGGTTTACTCCTACTATAACGAACCCCCGTCGTTACGACAACATGCAACTCGTAACAAGTGCAATTTTTTTTTTAACAAGAAGGTAACAACGACAAACAGTCAAACCACGCAAATTGACGATGAACATGATGCACGTAATTCATGCAACACACAACATAACGACCTAGCAGACTAGCACATCATGCAGTTGGATGCAACACTCGAAAATCAATCAGACAAAATAAAAACGACTAGCCTCATATCCTACCCTGCAAGGTTAGGACCTCCAGGACACATAAGAAACGCTCAAGCCTAGGTTCCCATCGATTTTGACCATTTAAGGTCTCAAGGATGGCAACTGTTCTGAGGAACAAGGAGGTGTTTACATCTCTCCCAACAAAATCAAGACCATGTCTATTGTGTTAAGGGACAACATCAAACAACCTAACGCAACAGCATCAACTGACACATGTAACAAGAACCTTCAAGGGAGAGAGAATTATCAATCATTGACTCAATCATTTTGCATGGCGCACAAATAAATATTCAACAACCCAACGTTCTAGTGTCCCTTCAAGGCATGCAAGGGATAGTTGATCAAAGGTCGTCATTCATATAACCAATAAATTAATTAACTCATCTACCATCTAAATATATCATTTGTCAATTAATTTTTTGTGTGTCAGAAATAAACTGAACGACACGAGAAAGCATCCCATGACGAATCTCTTTAGTAGTGAACCCCATATCCAAAGCGTCTACACCCCTGGGGCCCAAAGCATGTCACTTAAACCCATTAACCACTTCAAATTTATTAAAGATAAAAAATTGATTGGAAAACAACACAATTAGTGATAACAAACTGATTGGCAAACAATCATAATTAAAGATAACAAATTGATTGGCAACAACATAATTAAGTCAATGAAATAGTTAAACCAAGTGGAGTCTAGTGAGGAAATAAAAACAGAATTTAATAAACAATTATTCTCTATTAATAAAATTTCATTCCCAAGTATTCTATGGATAGACAACTACTGTAAGAAGAAATACCAATTTACCGCTTAATTTCCTGCCAGAATTCATTTGCATAGGTTGCATTTAATCACAAGTATCAACTCGTTTTAAATTCTCAATTAATAAATTGGGGCTCACAATTCCCTGTCAACAAAAAGAGGTTGTTTATGTCTGATCCAGAATAAATGTGAGGTTGATGTGCTATAGGTTATATGCGCCCACCAAAAGATAATCGCAAACTCTGTCCAAAAAGAAACCATGCAGTACTTATGACAACAACGCATGTATAGTGGGGTGTGTTTGGGAGTTGATCCAAGACTTGAAATTCAACAGTAAACGAGGAGATAAAACTCGATTTCCACGCCCACTCTAACACTGCAGTAGCAAGGAATAATTAACTCAGAAGGAACGTAATGGGTGCATCGTCCATCCTAAGGTAGATAAAAAATAAATGCCGGATTATGCTAATACTGATTCAGCATTATAAATTTGAATTTGCCTTCCGTCTAACTGTGAAGAACACACTAAAGTAAAAAAATAGTAACCATTCACTTCACGCAAATCTTGGTAGGACATCTGGCATGGTAAAACAAATTCAGAAAACATAAGGAGTTAATATTAAAGTGGCAATTAACTATGTTCGGTTCTGAGGAGTAGAACATCGGACCAAAGTATGTCCACGCACAATATAGGTGCCAATACAGATAAATAATGAATAAAAAAAATAGCAGACTTCACTGTCAGTCATTGTCTACGGATCCACAAAAAATCCTAACTCGGTCCCTAAAACGCGCAGAGGTGGTAACTACCTACGCAGAGAGCATGTGAAACTGAAGCAAGATGAAACAAGTATGAGGGAGGTGTTCCATCTCAAACGGAGTTGTTTGACATAGATGATATAATCCTAAGCTCGCCCTTTCTAGTTGGGCCCGCTCGTATGACCATAATCAATCAATAAAGAAATCTAAAATAAGGATAAATAAGAATACGAAGTGGGCGAAGAGGGAATAGGAGTAGTGGGAATATCTTGACCCGTGAACCTAAGAAACAACAGCATAATATGCTTAAGCGTCAATGGGATCTCCCTGGGAAGATGTATGGCCACCGATTAAATAAAAAAACGGCTAAGCTTAAACATGTAAGTTAAATAACATGTATTGAAGGTGGCACTTATTAAACTGGCCATTGAACTAAATGCGCAGAGGAATTCATAGAAATCTCACTATGAAGAGACAAGATAGGATTTGGAGTAGGTCTAAGTAAGAGCGAGTTTGTCTCACTGCAACTTTCGTTCTTGAAGCCCATGAATGAAAATATCAATGACAAATCTAGGAAAGGAAAATTGTTGAACAACTCGAAGAAGGAATGCCATCTTACCTAGGAAGGAGTTTAATCTGATGGTACTGGTGCGGAAATCCAGTTAATAACTTTTTAAAAGAAGGAAAAATCCATTTGAAAAGTTGAGGTTCTTAAACAACCGTAATTTGTATAGGTAACCAACAGAGCTCACATGTATAAATCAAGAAGAGCATTATGGCTTTGATCATTAAGGACCAACCAAATTTCAGGAATAAAATAGGATATGACATGCTCGAGAATCATCGAATCTCTATAAATTTGTAGAAAAATCATGTGATCGTTACTAAAATATCAAGTATTGTGGAACATAGAGATATTATGTTTTACAATTTAATAAAAACAATCATGAAATAAATTATACCAATAGTCCATGAATCACATGTGAGCATTATTGCCCAAATAGATATTCATATGTAGAAACTAAAAAAAAAAAAATCCTTTAACACCATCTACGCAAGCGTGCTTTCGACATTAGAGAAATGCATAAACAATAAATTTAACTACTATTCAATTCAAATTATACAGATGTGTATCATATACAAATGTGAAGAACCGGAAGTGACTGTCATGTGCTCGTGCTTCGTCCAACTCTGACTTGTCGATCAACGAGACCTCACCGGTACCTCCCAGCCAACGCTAGAGGTACTCTTCTTCCCCTTGAGGCCCCCAAGCCGCAAAGGGGACACACTACAATACCAGAGAATGCTATCTCTCATCTCACCTCGCAAGGTTGAGCTACCACTCGTTACTGAGTTGGGTATCCCAACTCCCACAAGAGAAACTCGGTCAAGATAAAAATTCAGCAGCGTAACGTTACGCAAGCCAGATGTGATCCATAATCCCCCTCCGCCATCCTTTTTATAGAGTTTTCAAGTGAATAGTTTCACATACCCACATTATATTCCTTTTTCATTTATTTAATTAGGAAAAATATCCCCCATACACATGTCACATGATCCCCTAGTTGCACCAGAAAATCAATTTTATTTTTTAATTAAATTTGCCTATGTTCCTCACCACCTAAAAGCGTTTCTAAAAACACTCATCGGTGTCCCATTATTCCCTTACAATTCTTAAATGACTTACGCCTTACTTAAATCCTAGTTGAGTTCATAAATAGAAAGTTTCAAAGGCTAGATTCGTTACTATGTTAGACATTTCCCTTTTTCTTTAAGTTTCCCCTTTTCTTTAGGTTTCCCCCTTCTTATTTTTAACTAAAAAAAACAGATTTAGCAAGTGTAGACAAAAACAACCATTTACCCTTTTAATACATTTAATCCTCCATTATAATTTTTATTTTAATAATTTAAAGTTTGAATTTCTTATCCCCCTTCTTGTTACAGGTATAATTAGTTATTTTTGTTCAAAGGTTCTAATTAGACCTAGGTTTTCGATTCACTAGGCTTGGCGATAGTTCTTAAGGGAAAAATTTGTTATTAAACTTTACTTATCACATCTTTCATTTTAAGGCCGACCGAGTCCTAAGGAGGCATAGTTTTCTAGGCACTAGGTTTATTAACTTACCATAGCAAAAATTGTGACGTGCACTTCAGGATGCACTAAATGCTCCAAGGGTGTCACTCGCCTCTTTTCGTTTTATTTGTGCAACGTGCCCTTCAAGACGCACTACGTGCTCCAAGGGTTCCACTCGCCTCTTGTCTAATTTTGGTAGACGTCAAACCCCTAGAGTCAATACTCCGTTAGGTGATCTTATGGGAGACTAAGGTCCTCTAAGGAATAAGGACCCTGCCTTATTGTGGGCCCCTTAGAATCATCGTGAGCAACTGTCATAGTCTTCGCTCACGACATCATGGGTCTTCTCGAACTAGGTAATCATTAACCTACAGTTCGAGCCACGGTGGGAGTGCTAATAGTTTGCGCCAGGGCTACTACCACACCTCTCCCTTGATGTCTCTAGTCGTCGTGAGTGACCCCTTTATTCCAAATGTGAGTCTGGTCGGCAAGCTATCATCAACCTGCATCCATCAATGAAATATGTCAATGATAACAATCAACATCATAATATCTAATCATATGTACATATGTCACATCAACAACATTCAAACCCTAACATTCCACTCCCTGACTCGAACCGGAGTCCAAGGAGTTTCATCGTTGCCTTGGCATCCTCTAACGTCTAGAGTCCTGTACACTCAGGAGAACCCAGTCAATAGCACATGTCAATTTAAATACAACAAAAATAACATATCATCAAATCCACAATATCTCATAATCATAATCAAAACAACCAATATTATAATGACCCGGATAACTTGCACGCAAGTGTCCTAAAAGAATAAGTCTGCTCAGTGCGTGCAAGAGAGGGATGTTACACCTACATATCTTTTGTAAAGATGGTTTTTGGACATACTTATATATTTTGTATACTCTTTCTTAAAAAGGTTGAAAAACTATAATGGTGACTCCCAGTCATCAGTTGAGGCTGGCTAAAATTTCATACATGGAAAGCCATGTATCTACAGAATGTAATTTCTTTTACCTTACAAAATAATAAATTACGTTTTTTTCTGAGGAAAAAAAAAACTAGTATTCCACGAAATATATATGAAAAGATTGCAAGAAAAACGTTACAAATACAACATATTTCAAAGGAAAGAGTTTCTATTTTTATTTAGTAGTTAAGGTGGTTACATATTTATACATGCCCTGCACATTGTTGCTCTTTCAAGAGAGATCTCGGTTTCCTCCACCTTGCTCCTGCTATACAATATGGTATTGACTCTATATCAACCATGGGCCCAAAGAGAGTATAAGGGGAAACGTTTTGCAAGATAAGTTGGTGATCAGAAAAGGGGATGGAAACAAGGGTTTCTAGGTCAAACCAACAGCAATGGGGATTTATAAAGGTTTACATACTTGGCGAGGTTAGCCAAACAAAGGTTTTCTTAATGTGGTAAAAGAACCATTACTTGTCATTATCGTTCTCCTTGGACAAATACTCATTTTATTCAGTTTCTAGTCGGTTAGAGATTGTTGAGTACATTTTAAATGATTTAGGAAACTAACCAAACCCATAACTCAACATTTAATTAAGCTAATATATATATATATATATATATATATATATATATATATATATATATATATATATATATATATATATAAATCGTTTTCTGACATATACATAATTGTCCCTTTAGTGGCCCGCATGTATGCAAGTACCATAACTATGGGGGAACGTACATCTTCCAAAAAGAGGTTTTTTGGAAGGTCTCATGGAGGTATGGGAAATAATAGTCTGTAAATAGGATAGGTATTAGGCCAACAAGCTTGTCAATGCTTCAAAGATGGAAATTGATGCTATAACATATCTAGTAAAGATGCATTTTCTTTTATTTTAGCTAGTTGTTTGAGAATGTCGTATTTAGAAGAAGAGGTAGAAACCTCTTGACTTTGGGTACCCTTACTAACCTGAGGGTTTATATGTTGAGAGGATGAACTTGGGGAAAAGATAGTTTTTGGATTACCACCCTTCCCTTTGAATGCATATGATTTATTCCGTGTATCTACCATCATAACATCCTCTTTAGGATCCCAATCTAAGGTAGCAATGGTTGTATCAATTTTTTTTCCAAATATTCGCTCATGTGCTTTCTTATTGACCTCACAGGTACTCTCATCATGGTTATCATCACAAAAAATGCACCAAATCCATGAAATAATATCCCTTGGTTGAGTATAAGATTGAAAATTAGTTGGTTGATTTCTAAAAGTAGCTTGTGCGGAAGTTTCAGCGGGGGTTGATGTAGAAGTCACCCCTTTTCTCTCAAAAGAAAACATCTGATTGCTCATATCATGTACCAATTGTAAAGCAATTAACATGTCATTTTGTTTGACATAGTCTTCACTTGGAAGACATGTCCTAGCCAATTGTTCCTCAAATTCCAAGAAGGTTTGTAAGGATTATCCTATATTATCAACATTCTTTTCTTCAAGCCTATGTTTGTAAGGTACAGGTAAGGTATTGTAATAATGCTTCAAAGTGGCCTGATTATCAAGTTTGATTAAATATGGGATTTAATTGTACATTTTAGTGAAATGTAAATTGAAATATTTGATGGTTTCTCCCTTGTTATAAACAATATTATTATAAGCTTCGAGCTTATGTATTAGACTTTAGGAATGTACATATGTAGATTTCAACCAATAAGACAATTCATCCAAAGTAGGGAATATTTTTGGAGGCAATTCAAAGAAATTAGTTGCAGCTTCCCCCCCTCATGAATTGACAAATAGGTCCATACAAACATTCTCATTATTTACCCCAATATTATGACAAGCATTAGAAAAGGCAATGAGATGATCATTGACTGATATAGTGTCATTTCCAAAATATTTGGGCAAATGGTCTTTGAATTTAGGCAAAGGAGTTGTAGCTAAATTAAGTGGAGAAGACACATGCCATGGAGTAGAATCTAGATCTTCTTCAAATTTGAATAAACCAAATTGTTTAAATACTTTGGTTAGATTTGTAGTAGAAACTACAAGATTATAATGGTTGTACATACTTCCTATTAAGCAAGATGATGAAGTTTGTGATTATGTAGAACCACTAGTACTACTAGAACCACCACCAAACAAAGTCATTGTGGGTTGTCAAGGAGGAAAAGAAACATAAATACTTGTTATTTTTAAAGAAGAATCAAAAAAAAAAATCTTCTAAGTTTAGACTGGAGATTATCAACAACTTCCTTTTTCCTTCCTATTTCTAGGAAAGGATTGAATTCAAGTGATTGACCTCTTAAACATTTAGAATGGCATGAATGAGTAGACATAGGACAAAAATCATTGAGGAGGTTTTTTTTAGCTTGCCTCTGTAAGGCTTCTCTTCGGTCTTGAATTTCAATGTCTCTAGCTATGGATTCCCAAGAACATCCAAGCTCTTCTCGGTTACAGGTAGTTTCAAAAATAATGTCAAAAAGAAAAGAAGCAATGTTTCTTTGATCAGTAAATCTTAAACCAGTCTTTTTTCGGTGTGCAAAGTCATTAAAATAATACAAAATATACAAAAAAACAAAACTAGAGAGTAAGAGATTACTCCCGGGTATGGTCGCCAAATAAATGCTGAGGTGAGAAATGGAAATTCCTCACTCAAGCATTTTCCAATATTACTAGGCTAAGGTAAGATATGCGGGAATATTACCCTGGGTTTGTAGCCTTGCCAAAATATCAATTATCCATCAAGAAATATGTAAATTGGACCTGATTCTATTTTAGAGTGGTGTGCTTCAACTTAAAAAAATGTAAAATAATTATATGTAAATGATTACAATAATTAAAATAAATGAAGTAAAGAACATAACAATCTAAAAATTAGCAATACACAAGTCTCAATTGAGAAAAAACAGATTTTTATTAATAAAATATTTTTTGAGTTACAGAAAGAATGTCTCTTTTCAAACCCCTGTGAGGGTGAGGACCAAGATCAGACTTAGAAATCTAAGATGGAATTGAACATCATACATAGACAATTGGTGTATGAAACAAAATGACCAAGATTGTATAGAGTGGATCAACCAAGTCACAAGCCCACCAAGTCTTTACTCTGCAAAATAATCTTAATCGGACCTGAAATGTAATTCATAAATTCTAATAAAACTACACAGACTATCAAGAGAAATGAATGACCTTCTGAAGCATGTCAAATATCAATGTTTCCTAGTCCTTTCTTCTTTTCCACCTTTAGAAATAACATGCTATCAACAAGAGGATTAATCCTTTTTAAGAAACTCGGAAAATGAGATGTAATTCAGAAATATCAATATGAAACAAGAGAAAACATTATCAGAAGTGTTTCTCTCTAATTCCTCATGTGTTCTTTGTCCTTTGATTCTACCTTTTATTCTCTAAAGGTAGTTCCTCGAGTAGTTGAACTACTTTTAGTTTACTAAATTTAAATAAATTTAGTTAATAAATAAGTCAATAACTTTAATGATAAGGATAATTAATAAATTATTATTGAATAGGTGGGGTCCCCCTCTATATGCACACTTTTTTTGAAAAATAATAAATATATTTTCCATGTTGCTCCATCATATATTCAATCAAATATAAAATATATCAACATCATACAACATACCAAAACATGCATCTCAAACACCATGGCATAAAACACTTGTGTCTCTCATAAAATAACATGATATTTAAATAGTTTCAAAAATAAATATCATGGTTCTTCCATCTGTCCTCAAAATGGTGTCATAGTCGAAATATGTCTAAACATAGTTTAAAAAATTCAGTAAACTTATTGCTAAAAAAATCATCTATTTTTTTAATAAAGTCCTCATATTGGGAATTTTTCTCTTCCAACTAGGCAATATCAGGATGCTCTTCATGTAAACTTTTCTTCCCATTACCAGTTGATTTAATCTTTGAATGAGAAGAGGAACATGATTTGACCATGATAGTTGAATTAACACATTATTTACCTTTGTCAATCTGGGATAAATGTGGTGTGGTTTTATGATCCTTTGAAAGAGGAAGAGGAGGCATGGACTCATGTGTAACAGTTGTGTGAACAAGTAGCATTAGTTGAACTAGAGACAAAGGAATAGATGCACTAGCAATAACAGTATGAATTGTTGGAGGAGGGGGAGGCATAGGCCACTAATTTGCATCTAAATAAGGAATAGCATATAAGTTACCCCATCCATCAACATGAGGTTGTTTAGGAGATTCTTGGATATTTACAATATCGGGGTGAGGTTGTAAGATAACATTGGGGGTTGCTTGGGGTTATGGCAAGGTGTTGACCAAAATTTGTTCATCTATATTTTCCCGCTCTTGGATTCGTAAAAAAATGATATCAAAAGAAGAAATTGTTTTGAAATATTACAAGTCCATGTTGTATCCCTCAATCTTAACTTCATCACACATTGTTCGAATCTGAAATCTGAGTTCGTATCCTCAATATATCCAAGTTTATATTTTTGTCTCCAAATGAGCACTTACTCTATGTGTCGCGAAATTAATTTTCTTGGGATTGTGTCCAAAACATTTTGAGCCATGCTAATTATCTTGGAATTTCTTTGAAAAACTTCTTGGTTCTTTCCTTCATTTCCCATACTTAGTTTTTTTTTAATATCCTTCCTCATCTCCTACTTCAGTTTCCCCTCTCACACCATTTAACACTTAGAATTTTTATGTGTATTCTACCTCACTACACTCTTACCCCATATCCCACAATTCACCTTATTAGTTTCATGACTTAGTTTATTTTCTAATTAGTCCACTCCCTTACCTGGACTCGCGGGCTCCCTTACTCCCTCACCCCCTCACTTCCCTCACTCGCTCCCTACATT
>JZKD02S0404962.1:156300-170422 GCA_000966675.3 Picea glauca | reverse complement strand
CAAGTAGCATTAGTTGAACTAGAGACAAAGGAATAGATGCACTAGCAATAACAGTATGAATTGTTGGAGGAGGGGGAGGCATAGACCACTAATTTTCATCTAAATAAGGAATAGCATATAAGTTACCCCATCCATCAACATGAGGTTGTTTAGGAGATTCTTGGATATTTACAATATCAGGGTGAGGTTGTAAGATAACATTGGGGGTTGTTTGGGGTTATGGCAAGGTGTTGACCAAAATTTGTTCATCTATATTTTCCCGCTCTTGGATTCGTAAAAAAATGATATCAAAAGAAGAAATTTTTTTGAAATATTACAAGTCCATGGTGTATCCCTCAATCTTAACTTCGTCACACATTGTTTGAATCTGAAATCCGAGTTCGTATGCTCAATATATCCAAGTTTATATTTTTGTCTCCAAATAAGCGCTTACTCTATGTGTCGCAAAATTAATTTTCTTGGGATTGTGTCCAAAACATTTTGAGCCATGCTAATTATCTTGGAATTTCTTCGAACAACTTCTTGGTTCTTTCCTTCATTTCCCATACTTAGTTTTTTTTTAATATCCTTCCTCATCTCCTACTTCAGTTTCCCCTCTCACACTATTTAACACTTAGAATTTTTATGTGTATTATACCTCACTACACTCTTACCCCATATCCCACAATTCACCTTATTAGTTTTATGACTTAGTTTATTTTCTAATTAGTCCACTCCCTTACCCAGACTCGTGGGCTCCCTTACTCCCTCACCCCCTCACTTCCCTCACTCGCTCCCTACGTTTCTTCCCCCCTTACCTCACCCTACATCACCCTTATCCCTCCACCACCTACATTTCCCACCCCCTAACTCCTATACCCCTAAATTTCCCCCCTCACTTATGTCGCTTACACTTTACTCTTTCCCCTACACCCCTTTTCATAAATACCCACTCCCTCTCCTCTCTCACGAATCCCTCCCATGCTTAAACATTATCCTAAAGTCAACTTATTTAAAACCTGAACCAATAGGAGCAGGAAACTTGGCACCCAATAAACACAAGACATGTGGTAGCTTTGGAATGGTGTCACATGGCAGTTAATGGATGATGACACATGGCAATTTATGAGAGATGACACATGGAAGATTACCAATGGCGACACATGGCAAGTTTTTATTGGTTACTCGTGGATATTACTAGACTATCATGAGATGACACATAAACATACATGAATGGTTGATTCATAAGTGACTGGGCATGAGGTGGAGGTTGATTGGTTGTCCAAAATATTATTATTTAATTGATTTTCTAAGGGGGCTCAAATTAAATCCATGGCTTATGCTTCTTTGTTTCTTGTCGAGTGTATGTTACACTTAACATTATATATCACTAAGAATTTCATACTCACGTGCATATGCGATAATTTTCATAAAGACAAGCCGAAATTTCAGAAGGGAGCACAAAACACAAATCAAAGGCCCACATTTTCCCAATACATTTGATCGAGGGTGGTTGAGTCACGAACTTCTGAAGGCCATATCTTGAGCTCCGGGCGAAGAAATTGCACAAATTTTATACCTTTGGAAATTTTTTTCGATGAAGAAGATGATGGTATAGGTTAGAAGGGATCAAAATAGCTACATTTTTCTCAGAAATTGAAATATCAATTGCCTTCATTTTTAATGGGCCTGCATGACAACTTAATTTCATGAGCTCATATCTTGAGATCCAGGTGACGGATTTAGGAAAAATTTATATCGTTGGAAATATAAGACAATGAAGATCACATATGAATTGATTTCCATGGCTAAAATGTTGATTATCACTTTCATAAAATTAAAACATAGTCCCCCTCTTTAAAAGGGCAATTAATTAAATTTTGAAAAATAAAATTTTATTTAAAAAAAAAATATTAAAAAAGGAAAGGGACCCATTTTAAAGATACGAATGATAATGATATGAACTCATTAAAAAATAAATAATGATTAATTAATTAAAGAGAATACTTCAAGAAGAAAAGTGTATGGGAAATTAAAGAAAATAAAAACCCTAATTACTCAAGTAGTTAGAAAATTTTATTTTTAAAGAGAAGAAAGGTTTCATCAAGGGTTCCATAATCAGAATTATCAGAGGGGAAGGGAATACGATCAGAGGAAGAAGAATATACAACCATGAATATACAACCAAGCTTTTGATCAACGAAGAGAGATCTCCATCTTCTCCACTCTTTCTCTTCTTCTAAACCATTTCTCATAGTTTTATACTTGAATCTATGAATTGGGCATAACGATGAGTTCTTAAGTGTTCTTCTTGTATTCTTAAAAATAATTGTATTATATTTTCATGATCCAGGTGGATATTGGTGGCCACCCACCTATTCCAACTGGCTCCTCTTGACAGTTTTTAGTTCAACACGTTCTTTTGTACTTCTTTGTAATTGTGGGTTATACACTTCTAAGGCTATATGAATCCCTACACATCTTCTAGGTGGATACTGGTGGCCTCCCACCTAATCCAACTGGCTTATTTTGTATGTTTTCATGACAACACATCTTGTTGTACTTCTAGGGTCATTTTGGGGCCTTAAACAATGTTTTTTTGGCTCGCCACAGTCAAACTATAAATGGATTTAGAGTTTGACAGCGTAATGTGTATTTCTCTAAAATACCTTTCCAACGGGCTATCACGTGCCTAAAATGGAGGTCGTATGAAAAAGTTAAAACCACGGGAAGTTGAGGTACCCACTTACCCATAGGGGCCCACATAACTTTTGGTGTTTCATCTCCTAGGGTTAGTTTTTGGATGTCTAGGGTTTTGGAATTCATGAGTAATATTAAAAAGGCCTTTGGAGCCTCATTTTAATCATTCTACATAGACGGATGCGCATAGCATCCACATCTCTTCTCAGAGATAGCTACCACCATTCAAGCAAGTGTTTGAGTTCTGCAGTTTTACAGTTTCAACCTATTTCATTTATTCAATAGAAGATATTGTTCACTGTCTATCTATGTTGTTCCTCATATCTTTATGTTTATTATATTCAGTCTATTAATCAATTTTTTTCGCTCCTAAATATGGATCAGTGGTGTTGGATCTAGGCTAAATCGAGAAGAAAGGTTATTTTTGGAAGAGAAACATGAAAGATGAAAAAGATAGCTGGAAGGAAAAGCAGCATGCGCGTATGCATGGAAGACCTAACGACGCTAGGGTTATGGTCTTTGTAACTCATCGTAATGGCTGGTGAGACAAAGATATAAATAAGTGGTACTTAAGAGGAGGAGATGGGGGACATAGATAGAGGGACGAGATATAGAGGGGGGAAGACAGAAGAGACACAGAGAGGAAGATAACTGTAAGGAATATATAAGTCATTAAGATGGTGAGCTAGAGAATGCATGAGCGACTCGATCTCGAGGGTTAGATCATAGGTTGAGGAGCCTGGTGCGATCTAGTCAGCCTTGCAGGGATCAAGGAGCCTATGGGAGAGACAAGGAACTAAGACTGTAACCACACGTGGCATGATATATTTCTAAACTATAATAAAATCTTGAGATCCAGATATTTGTGGACATAGCCCAGGAGGGGGCGCACCACGGTAACACTGTGTTATGTGACTGAATGAATGTGTCTTTGGGTCTGACTAGTTGATGAATGTTGAATGAATGAAGTAATTAAGCAGATCTAGTATTTTACATGCATGCATAGAATGAATATTATAACTAGATGTTAAATGGACTGAATAAAGGTTACGGTGCACAAGCACAGATCTCGCTCAATCCCAGGTTGCAAAAACCTAAGTATTGTAACCACCCATAGAGCTATCTTGGGTGAGACTTCATAGTTCTCTCTGTATACTACGTTGCCTTCTGGGTTACCAGAGGGGTCAATAGTCTTTAAGGGATTTTGTTGGGAAGCTTCTTAGTTTTGAACTAGGGTCAATCTGTAATGGCCAATGAGAATCAGAAGCAGAATCCCTCAAGAACAATAAGAGTAAATATATAAAGGGAAAAACCAACAAATGGTTCTTTTGTCGACTAATTGGAAGGCAATGGGATTGAACATATGAGATCTGCGGAAGAAGTGTCAAAAGCACACGAGATCAGACGAAAATAAGATGAAAGAATGTGAACCTAAAAGGGGATGTTGAGACCATGAAATTCCATGAAGGGATAGATAGAAAGTTGGTTGAAGACAAAGGAGCTAGAGTTTGCACAGAAAGATAATAGAAACCTAAAGTTAACATAGCTTAAATATCTGGACAAGTACGTATTCACTGAATTGCATGAATTATTTTCTTGTGAGTTCCCACACATATTGCAGGAGTGGATCAAAAGATTGAAAGACAACCATCCTATGAATCAGATTAGATAGCTAGAATGGAATCCTGAAGAGATCGCGCAACAACAATGAGTTGATAATAAGTTTACATGCACAGTAGATTTCTGGTTAGACAACATTGTTGTCATATTTATCACAGAGTTTGCATTAGATATAGCAAATTCGTACAGCGCAGCTGAACAAGAATTCTTGAAGGGAGCTCGAGGTAGGTACATTATATCATTATATACTTCCATTAAGATAGTTCTATATAACAAAGGTCTAGTGACAAGGGAGTTAGACAGCTAAACTTCCTTCCATGCATGGGGGAAGGGGGGAAGCACTGACAGGAAAAGGAGAAATGGAAGGAGAAGGGGATAAAGGAAAGAAGGAGGAGGCTTGGACCCATTTATGATGGACGACGACCAGATCAAGCAGATCATGGCGACAGCTGGAAGGAAGCACAGTGGAGTACCCTAACAATATAATTTGAACACCAATAAGAGAGTTGTAGCCATGAGGGAAGGCTTAGCAAGTGATGAAGAGGAGGTAGAGGATCTTCAGGCTGCGGAGAAGATTGAGGAAATCATGCACCCGACATATGAGAGGAACACAAGAGTTATAAGATTGGAAGTATAAGTCAACACTCCTATCCATATCAGTGTCAGTGTGGAACCCATAAACCCATGTGCGACTAATACACCAAAAATAACACCACCATTTAGACAACTGAATTTTGAGAGAAGGAAGACAACAGGAAGTACATCTACACAAGGAACGACAACTGGGGGAGCCAGTTCAGGAAGAAGTATTCAAGTATCTACACCACGAGGAGGTAGTATTTCATAATTTAAGATGGTAGGACATGATCCAACCATGAAGTTACCATAATTCAAAGGCGAAACGTCGGAGGACCCGGAGAAGCACATGTTTATCTGTGAAAATATTTGGGAAGAAAAACAAATCATAGACAAGGAAACTAAACTTGCATAGTTAGCTATCACATTAAGAGATCATGCGCTCGATTGGTATATGAGTTTAGGTGCAAACAGACTGCTAGGGACAACCAGAACGATTTGAGATATAAAGAATCTACTGATAAACGAGTTCCAAAAGCCGATTTCAGAGGACCAATACATGAACAAGATGATATAGATCAGACAAAAACCAGGAGAATTTGTATGGGATATTAACCATAGATTCAAACTTCTAAAGGGAAAGATAAAATACGTCATGACATATATGCAGCATAGGCACCTATTCGTCAATTCACTGTTACCACACTTGAAATATCCACTGTGACAACAAAAGTTTCAGGCACGGGTAGAGGCTCTGCAGGAAACCTTGCAACTGGAAGAGAAAAAATATATGAAGATAGATCCAACCATTGAGGAGTTGAAGGAAGACCTATAGAACTTAAGATTCCATCTACACCAGAACAAGAACAAGGACAAAAGAGAATTTGTTTGGTGTACCACATGTAGGACAGAAGAACACCATAAGAACGAATTTCTAACATTCGCGCAGTACATGGTAGCACGAATGCCAAATCCATTACCAACAGGAGGACTATGGTGTGAGATATGTAATAAACAAGGTCATGATCCATATCACTGCCCAATGATCCAAAAGTATCAGACAGTGTCGAAGAGCTTGTATTGCAACTTGTGCAAGTCAATAATCCATGATGACAAAGATTGCAGAACCATAGATTTGATGAGGGAAAGAACATCATATGCATATAGGGTGCAAGAAGAAATGATGATTGGGCAAGCCGCACCCCAGTTTAATCAAGTACCAACCCTGTACAACACTGCGCAACAATAGTATAACATTGTGCAGCAACCATACAACACTGCGCAGCCATAATATAATACCACGCAACCACACTATAATATCGCTCAGTATAACCAGGTGCCTCAGTATAACGCACCTCGAGGGGATTGAGCCGGATACAGAGGTAGAGGAAGAGAAAGAGGAGGCTTTGGAAGAGGTATAGGACTAGTGGTATGTCACAATTGTCAACAACCAGTACACTATACAAGAAAATGTCCACTTCCACCAGTGACCTGTATGTATTGTGGCGCATCAGATCATGACACAAAAGAATGCCCGACACTATTAGGGAAATTCCAAGAGAAGAGAAATTAGAACAATCAGAATGTTCAGTGGATTTCAGAAAAAGTGAGGGGTGAAGGAAGAAACATCAACATAGTTACACGAGGCAGAGCTAAAATAGGAAACGACGACGTACGACAAGAACCAGCACAACACCAGTGGGTGAAGAAGAATGTCGAACCAAGGAAGCAGTTTGATGCGTAGAATGAGAAGAAGATATTCAAGCAAGCTAGAGAAGAATTTTTGAATCCATACATTGCGTTGACATCAACCGCGTAGCATAGTAAGGAAGTACCTGAGTACGAGATTCCTTCATCGTTGGATCACACCAAAGAAACACAGCCCATGGAACAAGTAAGTACAATTAAAATATTTTTTGATCATGTTTAAAACTACTAAATGATACATCCTCTGTTAAAGTATTAAAAAACATGCTAGAAAGATGTAGTGTAGAAGTAGAAGGAAAGTTAGCCCAGAAAACAGTGAATCACCTACATACAAGGAGGAGAACAAGTAGGGAGTTCAGGTTGAATGCCAACATTAGAGATTTCAACATTCAAGATATTATACTGTATTTAGGATCCGAAGTCAATCTATTACCCAAAGAGACATGGCAATGTATGGGAGAACCCACATTAGGATATTCACATGTTCAGCTGAAACTAGCAAACCAACCTAGAGTTCTACCAATTGGAAAACTAAAAGGAGTGACAGTAGACCTGGATGGACTGCAGACTAAAGCCGATTTCGAAGTAATTGAGATAGTGGATGGCACAAGACCTTATCCATCATTGCTTATCTTGGAATGGGAATTTGATAACCAAGCCATAATCAAATTAAAGACATAGAAGATGACCTTCGAGTTAGGACAATACAGAGTCAATATGCCATTGGATCCATCAGAAGTGAAAAGGTTTGTAGATCCTACTTGCTTGGCCCTAGAGGAAATTAACCAGTTGTACAGAACAACTGTGCGAGATGAGGATTACGTAAAACCAATTGCATATGGGGTACTCAGTTGGTGAAGTATCACCTCATGTGCATCAGACTCAGATACAGGCTTAGAGAATTGGAAACAGATGTTACATGATGTCTCCACAAGGAGATGTGCAAGAATAGACCGTGCAGTAATATGGGTAGGTATAGAGATAAGGGAACTTCACAGCTTCCATGGGGTGAACGACCTAGAAACATTATTAACACGGTATGAAGATGAAGTGTTAGAAAATCATCGGCTATCATCCCTAGATATAGAACTCAAGGCAAAACATGTGAGATGGTGAGGTGCGCACAAAGAAACAATCAAGGATTGGTACCAATGTAAGTGGTTACTGCGCATTAGGTTTGGTACAGAACAAGGAAGAAACCAGCGATAGAAATATGATGGACAGGGGGCACCAGAAGAACACTTGGAGAAGTGCATAGTGCTATGGAAAATGACACCACTGGAGGAATGACCTCACCATTTCGTACACACATTAGAGGGCATCTCAGCAAACTAGTATACAGACCAAGAACTACGTAGAGGAACTACAAGATGAACAGTATTATAGTAGAAATTTACATTCACTTTCTCATTTGATCATGAGAACCCCAACATAGATGCAACACTTAAAAAAATATGAGGGGTGATATTCATTAATGAACCAAAAGTTGAACTCATAACAGAAGAACAACAGCAAAACAGACAGACAATGAAAGAAATATTGTCATGTTACCATGTGCAGGAAGAAGCACCAGACGAAGATGACCCACGCGATATCTAGATTGAGGAAGTTGAAGGCGAGAGAGAAGTAGAAGGTCCAACTCTAGAATCAGAAGTGATTGTTGTGCCGATCAAGGTAAAGAAATTCAACATCGGGACAGTTGAGAATCCCAAAATGGCTAGCATTGGAGACTATTGGAATGAGAAAATAGTGGAAAGTATAACAAATTTACTGCATTAATACAACGACCTATTCCCAACAACATTCACATAAATGAAAGGCATATTGAGAGAGCTATACAAAATGAAAATATTGATCAAAGTTGAGGCAAGACCGATCAAACAACAACCATATAGACTAAACCTGATATATAAGAAAAAATTCAAAGCTAAGATCAATAGGATGTTGGAGGGTGGAATCATAGAACCTGTAGAAGAATCAGAATGGATAAGCCTGATGGTAGTTTAGGAGAAGAAACAAGGGGGGATAAGAATACGTGTTGACTTGAGGAAATTGAACGATGTGTGCCTACATGACTCATTCCCTACCTCGTTTACAGATGAAGTCCTGGAGAATGTAGGAGGATAGGAAGCTTCTTCATTCACTGACGAGTTCTCAAGATACCATCAGATCAAGATAGCACCAGAAGACTGATACAAGACCACATTTTCCATGGAATGGGGATCCTACCAATATACAGTCATGTCATTTGGATTGAAGAATGCACTAGCAATATTTTCTAGAGTAGTCATACCTGCATTTGAAGAATTTAACCACCAATTTCTAGAGGTATATCTGGATGATTAGACAGTCTATAGTCTATCGAAAGACCATGTAGAGGTCTTGCGATTGATGTTAGAAAGATGTAGGCAATTCCAGATTTCGTTAAATATCAAGAATTTCATTTTCGGAACACCTTTTGGGATACTATTGGGCCATATAGTATGCAAGAAAGGTTTGCTAGTAGATCCTACCGAGATTGCAGTAATTGTTACCCTGCCACCACAAAAAACAGTCTGTCAATTGAGAGCAACATTGGGACACACAAGATACTACAGGAAATTTATAAAGGGGTATGCGTAGATCATTGCGCCAATGGAGAAATTGCTAAGGAATGACACAAAGTTCCAGTGGAATGAGGACTATCAGCACGGTCTGGATACCCTGAAAGAGAAGATGGTAACTGCACCAATAATAGTATTCTCGGATTGGGAAAAGACATTATACATACATTTAGATGCATTGGTCGGAGCACTTGAATATATTATGGCACAACCAGGAGAAGGAGAATTGGACCATCCTATAGCATTTTCCAGCAGAAAATTGTCAGAATCAGAGAAAAGCTACAACACTACATAGAGGGAAGGCTTAGCTATGGTCTACGTGCTTCAGAAATTTAGGAACTATTTATTGGGGAAACATTTCAAGATGTTCACAGACCATTCAACGCTCAAATACCTCGTCAACAAGCCAGTGTTGGGGGGGATAATTTGTAGATGGTTATTATTGTTTCAAGAATTTGACTTTGAAGTGAGTCAAACTAGGAAAGTTGAACACGGGACCTGATCATCTTTCATGGATTACTAATGGAGAGGAACCCATGAATATAAAGGAAAACTTTCCTGATGCACCGTTATTTTTCAGTCCAGATAGCCGATGAATACTTCATAGACATCATCTAGTACTTGAGTACAGGAACTGTGCCACAAGAATACAACACCGCACAGAAGAAAAGTTCAGTAGTCAAGGCTATAGATTACTAGCTAATTGCAGTACACCTATACAAAATAGGTGCATATAGCATCTTGAGAAGATGCGTGCTAGAACACGAAATACCAAGGATCTTAGAAGAAGCTCGTGAGGGAATAGCAAGAGGACATTATGCAGGAAAAGATACCACGCAAAAGGTATTGCGTGCAGGATTATGGTGGTCAACTATTCACAGAGACTCAAAGGACTACTACTAGAAATGTGATGTATGTCAAAGGGTTGATAAACCGAATAGAATGGACGAGATGCCCCTATGACCACAGATAAATTTGTAGGTATTTGAAAAATAGGCAATATAATTTGTGGGACCAATTACCCCACCAGCAAAAAGGTCAGGAGCGAGGTACATTATCATTGTGACAGAATACCTGACAAGATGGGCAGAAGTAGCACCAGTAAAATATTGCAGTGCAGAGACATCATCAAACTTCTTGTTTGAGAAAGTGATAAGTAGATTTGATTGCCCAAGGATTTTGATGAGTGGCCAAGGCACTCACTTTATTAACAGTACTATTAAGGCTATGACTGGGGAATTTGAAGTTAATCATCAGAAGAGTACACCATATCATCCTCAATAAAATAGAACAGTGGAAGCCTTTAACAAAATCCTTGAAAATTCACTAACGAAGATCTGAAATGCAAATAGGGATTATTGGGACTTGAAGATACCAGCGGTATTGTGGGCATACAGGACCACATGCAAGAAATTGACAGGACAAATGCCATTCAAATTGGTGTATGGACAAGAAGTTGTGGTTCCATTAGAATTTTTGGTACTTAGTCTGCACGTAGTAGCAATTACAAACATGATACAACAAGATCCAGTACAGGAAAGGCTAAATAAGATGATGATCATGGAGGAAGATAGGATTCTAGCATGGTTCCACCAAGAAGTACAAAAAGAAAGAGAAAAATCTTTGCATGATAGACATATCAAGCGAAAGAATTGTAAGGAAAGAGACTTAGTCTTGGTATATGACAACAAATCCCTTCTGCACCCAAGAAAACTTAGAATGCATTGGTTAGGACCATATGAAGTAAATCCTATAACAAATGGGGGAGTCGAACAATTGTAGAATTTAGGAGGAACAATACTCAGAAAGATGATTAATGGGAGTCGACTTAAGCTGGACAGGGACAGTCGAACTCCTGGCACTTGAAAAAAAAAACACACCGAGGAGATATCGTGCCGAAAAGATGAACATTTAACAAAGGCATAGGGCATCGAGAAGAGAATGAGTGCTCACACTCAGAAATGTCGACAGGACGGAGGAAAAGGCCAATGGTCACTACAAAGCGGGAAATAGAGGGAAATCAGAAACAGCGAGAAAGACGGATACAACAAATAACCGCCAACAAATGATGACCATCAAACTTAAATAACAAAAATTATTGACGGGACGCCGCATTAATCGCACCAACTGGCGACGGCAAGAGAATTCAATAGATATTACGCGGTAAGCATCGGTTCAATTAAAATGAAAATTGGGTAACGTCTCTGACAAGCTTCACACGATTCCTATATAAGCTAGTACATGAGATTAGGAAGGTTATTGAGGAATTAAGAAAAGCAAAGAACAATAGAGTATATGGAGCCAAGAGAGAAGTTTGTTGAGGTTACAGAGGCCACTACGTTCGACGGACAATAACCTTAACACCATGGCATCACCCAAACAAGGAAAATCGAACCAGACTAGAAAATGACCCCGAAGAAATGTTGGATCCTCATCGCAAGCACAGGGAAGTGAAAACCAACAACTTCAACCTCTAGGAGTCATCAATTTGGATTAAATCCCATCGCCCTATATGACACTAGGAAGCCCCACACCTATTGTGGAGGAAACCCAGCAGACAAAACCAGTTGCCATGGACATGCATGTACCAAAAGGGGGGTAGGGACAACAGGTTAAGGACGCAGGCAATCATTCGCACTCTGAAAACCCTGAAGAAGCCTCGAGAGTTAATGGGATAGTCTCGAACTAGGAGGAAATGACCACACCAAAAGGGTCACACACAACCACGCCGGAACAACCAAAGGAGGGCACGGTGGAAGATGTCATCAGTCGACCAAATGGGTGTGCAAAAGAGTGAACAATGGAGGTTGGAACCTCGATTCATCCACCAAAGCGGAAGGACAAACAAGCGGTACCATGGTCACCGTGCAGAAAGGTCACCACGGTCGTCATCTTATCGCACATTCCGGAAGGGGTACATATAGTAGTAAATATGTTAGGCCACGTGGAGAAATTGACATACTCATACCATGACATGATGGACACGGAAAAGTTCCCAGAGTTTGCCAAGAAATTTTACCTACAAACTATGGGTATAGGACCCTTTGGCGAACCAGTTAATCAACCAATCCAGTGGGCATCCGGACTGGTCAAAAATTATATTCTAGGCCTGTTGGACATCTCACACTTTGGTAGGGGCCAATACGAGAACAATTGCATCAAGAAGTTGATGGCATTGACCCATGGAGGATACATGTGGCTAGAACATCTCATATCAATAGAAGTTGAGATTATTGCATACATCACAGGGATTCCATCATAGGGGGAGGACCCCGCGCAGTTCCTTGAGGACAAGACAAAGGAGAAGGAACTGGCCGAGGAAATGAAGAACAAATATGGTATTGAAAGGGGGTCATGCAGAATCATAATCAAGCATATTAGTGACACAGCAAAAAGAATGGCCACAAAAATTATGGCATGCAAATTACTCAGTAAATGCCACAAGGAGGAAGTCTTGGGTGGGGTTGTTGCAATTGTAGCATAGTGTGTGGAGGGCACCACACTCAGTTGGGGCCTGTATTTTTTGAATCTATTCCTGAATGAATGCAAGGAAGCATAGGATCTGGGGATAGAATTTCACTATTCATGGCTACTCATCTTAATAGCCTTGCTCGAATGGAAGGATTTGAAGTATTCATTCTTTGCCACTAGACCCAATCCTTGCCATGCAGCACAATACCTATCGTTGGGGTCCTCTTCGGACCCCAATAAAATAAAGGTGAACATAGCCATATTTGAAGGATATCACAGCGATCTACAGGAGAGCATCACCAACACTTGGAGAGTGACGTCAGAAGTGGTCGCACAATATCAGGGTATATCCAAATTCAAAGAAACTAGACACGCAATGTGGATCCAGGAATGGAAGGATCCCGACAATCAATGGCTACAACTGCACTACTACATCAAGGGGGTAGACATAGAGATGGCCATTAAGGATTGGGATGATGACTAGAGGATTCCATTCCTCAATCGTGAAATTCCCGTAGAAATGGAGGAGGAGGTAAAAGATAACAATGCCCAAGAAGCCAATGACAGATCAAAACAAGGCACAACCGAAAAAAGGTGGGACATCCTGTTGGGTATGTGTTATATTCTTTGCACGAGAAGTAGTGTTTGAGCGCCTGCGCTGGGCGCGCAGGGGGGCGGAGCCCCCCGCGCAGGGGTTTGGGGGCAGCGCCCTCGAAAAAAAAAAAATTGGGCCGACATATTTTCGTCGGTTTCGGGCCGACATATTATCGTCGGGCCGACATATTTCCGGAATGACATATTTCCGGGACCACATGATATTAGGTGGTTTTCGACACATGGTTTTTGCCGATGGTTTTCTATTTCCGGTTAAGGAATTAAAGTTTTGGACTAATCCAGGTCATTGGGTTAGGGTTTTGGATGCCGCTGGCTCCTATATGTATATTGTATTGTAAACAATGTAACACAATGTGTATCAATATAATATATGCTGGTTTTCCCGGTTTGGGTTTCCAGGTGAAAAATCTCTGTGTAATTTTTGTAGTTGCCATTGTATCTTTTCTGTTATTTTCTTAATATCAGTTTGTAGTAGATATTGTACAAGGTTAGAATTTACATTTGGTATCAGAGCTTTATTGTCTTCAGGGGGACGCCTTTGTCGTCAAGGGTTTGGCTCGGGACTGTGATAAGCCTTGTTACAGTGGGAGATCTGCGGTATTGTTTTTCAGGTGAAAATAAATGGAAAGCAATTCAAAGATGGAGATCGAGAAGCTTAATGGGAAAAGATTTGAGCTGTGGAAGCTCAAGATGGAAGATCTTTTGGTGGAGAGAGATCAGTGGATCGCGGTAGATACAGGTACGGCACCTACAGGAACTTCTGCAGATGACTGGAAAAAGATGGATCGGAAGGCAAAGAGCACAATTCGACTGTGTCTCTCCAATTCAATATTACTGAATGTGTCAGAGGA
>JZKD02S0404962.1:134979-152577 GCA_000966675.3 Picea glauca | reverse complement strand
TGGGTTTCCAGGTGAAAAATCTCTATGTAATGTTTGTATTTGCCATTGTATCTTTTCTGTTCTTTTCTGAATATCAGTTTGCAGTAGATATTGTACAAGGTTAGAATTTACACATCCAAGAAAGGCACCCAGGCGGGAAAAAGAACAACACACAGGCACCACAGGTATAGGAGAAACAGACTAAGATAGCACAGGGAACCACATCAAGTGCTACTAAGCAAGAGCAAGACCAGACTAAGAGGCTAGTCGTCCAAACAAGGGGTGTGTGCAAGAAAGCAAAGGTGCACAGAATGCCTCCAGAATACATGATCACCAAGGATGATGCAAACATGGTCACCCAAATAGTCCAGGATCGCACAGTGGAGGATTTTGACAATGCTCAGCGCCAAAGGGACAAGATTGAGGAGGAGTTGGAATACATGCGGCATCTCCTCCAGCAGCTCAGAGAAACATAGGTGGTCAGCAATAGCGTAGGAACAATCCCATCAGCATCACAGATAGGAGGCGAGGTTGGATCAAGAGAGTAGGATCGAATCCAGATGACAGCACAGTCGATCTCGACATTTCATAGTCACACCCAACATGTTGCGCATGGATAAAATTGTGGAGAAGACACCCCTAAATTACTTGGTCCATATACAGTTGGTATTGATGCAGATACCAACCAAGGCCCTGTATAAACTGCAAGTCATTGTCTCATAGGAGGTACAGTCATGTTCACGCACATAGGAAACGGAATTACAGCAGAAAAGGGACAATCGAGATAAGTTGGAATTGGTACTCGAGTAGTCTAAGCTCGAGACCAAATATGAAAAAGACCGCACAGATAGGTTGAAGCAAGAATTGGTCGTAGCCTATGAGAAAATCCCAAAGAGCACGTAGACAACAGAACTCACTGTGAGACAGGAATTTGCAATATTTTTGGTTTCCCCTACACGGGATTCCTTCTAGGATGCCATTAAAGAGCAGTACTACCATGTTGGAAGCTACGAGGACCAGTACACCATATTGACAACCCTGCGTCAAGAAAGGGACCAGACAGTATCATATTTCACCAATATTTCCCATACCCTACACACCTAATTGGGTATCAAAGACTCTGATTGACATCTGGTGCTCAAATATTGTGGTTGTTTGCATATATACATTCAAACATAAATGGATTTTATGGACATCGCCTCCTTGAGTACGGCTTATAGATATGTTTTCAAGATAGAGAAGAAATTTAAGCAGAAGAGGCAATAGTTTGGATCCACAAACTCCTCACAACCAAAGTAGGGAAAAGGCAGCCCCAACCCACATAGAAAGGGATGGATCAAATATGGGCACTCTCAGGACAACCAGTCCAAATCGCAACACAAGAAGGGAAATGAAAAGACGAAGAAGGACACGGGAAAATGTTGTGAATACCATAAAAATGCTTGGAACAACACTAAAGAATGTCTCTCCAAGCAGTCACTCATGGTCAAGCTGAAGGTGTCTGAGTTCAAGGTCAATTCTAACTCCAAATCAAATCTAGAAGGAGGGAAGCGGATCATCGATGTTGAACCCAGTGCCATTGTCACTACCACCAAAGTGTCGCCAACCGAACAAGAAGAACCAGAGGAAGGGGAACACCTCTTTCACTCATAGGTGTGGGTAAAGGGGGATCCACTCCATTTCATTATTGATAGCAGCAGTCAGAAGAACATGATCTCAGCAGAGGTCGTCAAGTGATTGGATCTGTCAATGAAAATGCACCCTCATCCCTACACCATCGACTGGCTTCGCCAAGGAAGAGATCTTTGTGTCAGCCAACAGTGTCGTCTGCCCTACGGTATCAAGCCTTTCAAAGATGAGATATTGTGTGATATTTATCCCCTTGAAGTTTGTTATGTCCTTTTAGGAAAACCATATTTGTGGAACTGTCATGTTGTGTATGAGTCTAGACCTCGTAGTGTTACTACTACTTTGGGTAGACAATTGTGCAGGATACCAGAGGTAGAGTCGCGTACCACTATTTCTTTAATATCTTCTAAGAAATGTAGTAAAGTCAATTCAGAGACCGAGAAGTTCATCTTCTTTGTGATCTGTGCTCACATAAAGCAAAAGGTCACTACCACATCTATGGCCTCTACACAGAGCCTCTCTTTGCAGCAGAAGCAAGTGGACGGGATCGTGGAAGAATACAGAGACATCTTCTCCTCACCCACCGAGGTACCGATGCACTTCCAAGTCAAGCATCCTATTGATATAACCCTTGGTGCACCTCTGCCTAATGGACCAGTCTATCGTCGCTCATTGATGGAAAATGATGAAATCAAGCGTCAAAACCAAGAACTTCTTCAAAAGGGGCACATCATACCCATCTCCTCCCTTTGTAGAAGCCCGATTGTACTGTTGAAGAAGAAGGATGGGACCTGGCGACTCTACATTGATTACAGAACGTTAAAGAAAATCAAAGTCAAGAACCGGTACCCAATTCCCAAGATTGATGACCTTCTTGACCAACTCAAGGGGGGGAATTTATTCAGCAAGATTGACCTAAACTATGGCTACCACCAGGTTCCCATTGAACCAACTAATGTATGGAATACAACTTTCAAAAATAAAGAAGGTCTCTTCAAATGGATGGTCATGCCCTTTGGATTAACAAATGCACCAGCCACTTTCATGAGGTTGATGGATGATGTATTGAGACACTTCACCAACTCCTTTTTGGTGGTATATTTGGATGACATCCTCATCTTCAGCAGAACTTGGGAGGAGCACATGCAGCATAATTAGCAGGTTTTGAGCACTTTATGGTAGCACAAGCTATATGCACCCTTGGAAAAATTCTCCTTTGGCATGAACACGGTCCAATACTTGGGCTACATTGTTGATGAACGTGGGGTACATGTTGATCTAGCTAAGATCCAAGTCATCTATGATTGACCAGCCCCGACCACACTAACTGAGCTTCAGATCTTCTTGGGACTGGCCAACTTCTTCCAACAGTTCGTGTTGGGATTCTCCCATATTGCATGGGCCCTCAGCCAAGTGACCAAGGTTGTTTGAAGGGAAAATTTCGTGTGGGGGAAGGAACAAAAATGAGCATTTGATGATCTGAAGCATCGATTGTGCTCATCTCTATTACTCTCCTTTCCTGATCTATGAAAATTGTTTGATATTGAGACTGGTGCATCTGACTATGTTGTAGGCATAGTTCTCACTCAGCATGGTCATCTGGTGGCTTACCCTAGTTAAACACTCTCAGATACTGTCCGTAAATACCCCACCTATGATAAGGAAATGCATTTCATTCTACAATCATGTCGTCAATGGAAACATTACATTCTCATAAAGGAGACGATCATCCACATTGATCACAAGCCTCTGCATTTCATACAGACACAGGGGAAATTTGAGAATGAACGCCATCAAAAGTGGTCCACCTACCTGCAGAATTTCCATATCAACATCAAGTATAATACAGAGAGCACAAATTGTGTCATTGACTGCCTCAGTTGACCTCCCGTGGCTCCAGTTACCATTGTGCTCCATTATTGTGTCCATGAGGCAACTGAGAGGACCCAACTTTATCAGCAAGATCTGGACTTTGCCACCACCTATCAACTCTTCGGGTACATGCACTAATGTAATCGATTTTCACATTTAAGACAAATTTTTATGCCATATGGGCCATCTCTATGTTCCAACAAGTGAGCATGGAAAGATGATTATGTAAGTCCACTGCGGCTGGATGGTAGGACATTTTGGCTTGGAGAAAATTGTGCCCATTATACAGAAACATTTTTATTGGCCAAAACTTCAACATGACGTCAACAATTATATCAGATCTTGCACTTCCTATGCCATTTCCAAGCCATCCATCAAGAAGCAAGGCTTATACACCCCTCTTCCTACTCTTGAGAATCCTTGGGAATCCACCTCGATGGATTACATGTCTAGCCTTCCATCCACCAAGAAAGGCAATGATTGTGTATTTGTGGTAGTTGATCAGTTTTCGAAGATGTCCATCCTCACAGCCTACAAGCAGAATATCAAAGCTACAGATATTGCCAAGCTCTTCTTCGAATGAGTGTGGGTCCATTTTGGGATACCATATACCATCATATCTGACCGGGACAGCATATTCCTTAGCACATTTTGGTCGAGTGTCTGGTCACTCTTGGAAACCAAGCTCGCTAAATCCACTACTTTCCACCCCCAAACAGACGGTCAAAAAGAGGTTGTCAATTGGATGATTGTGCACATCATGTGCATGTACAATTCTAAGCATCTTGGTACATGGTATGAGTGTCTCCCCTATGTTGAGCACAGTTACAACAGGTCTCTCCATAGCTCCACTGGCCATAGACCATTTAAGGTGGTGTTGCGATTCCAACCCTTTGGGTCCCATTTTTGTTGCACTACCTCTTGCAACCACACAGACAAAATCTTCCCATGCTTAGTCTGAGATGGAAAAATCCACCAGATTCATTGAGAGGATTCATCACATCTGCCAACATGTCCATGATATTTTTTATAAATCCAATGTAAAATACAAGCAACGCCATGATCAACATAGGGTACCACACCAGTTTCAGGTTAGAGACAAAGTCTGGTTACATTTACAGAAGGAGCTTCTTATAGAAGCCCATCGGAAGCTCCTCCCCCTTCACTATGGGCTTTACAATATCACCAAGGTTGTGGGTAGCAATGATTTTGAGCTCAACACTCCACCCTTCCTTGTCTTGCACCCAGTATTCAATGTGAACCTCCTTCGGCCATATTTTCCACCATTATTCGACACTTCAAAGATCGCAAAATAACTGACACCAACATAGCTCAACCCTAACTGCATGGAACATGCATCCACTGATCATGTCATGGGCACACATGTCAAGGGAACTCACCAACAAAGGATCCAACTTTATCATGTTTTCAAGGCACGGCAACTCCTACACCAAGGAAAGTGGCTCACCCAGGGCTAAATTCAGCATAAGTTTCCTCACCTGATGGGGGAACTCAACGCAATGGAGACCATTTCTTCCTAAGGGGGGAGGATTAATATAGGTGGATAATGGTGGTTACCCACCTATTCCAACTGGCTCCTCTTGACAGTTTTTAGTTCAGCATGTTCTTATGTACTTCTTTGTAATTATGGGTTCTACACTTATGGGGTTGTCTGAAGCCCTACACATATTCCAGGTGGATATTGGTGGCCTCCCACCTAATCTAACTAGAGTATTTTATATGTTTTCATGTCATCACATCTTTTTGTACTTCTAGGTCCATTATGGGGCCCTAAACAGTGTTTTTTTGGCTCGCCACAATCAAACTATAGACTGATTCAAAGTTTGACAGCATAATGTGTAGTTCTTTGAAATACCTTTCCAACAGGCTATCACGTGCCTAAAATAGAGGTCGTATGCAAATGTTACAGCCCTGAGAAGTTGAGGTACCAACTTACCCATAAGGGCCCATATAGATTTTGGTGTTTCATATCCTAGGTTTAGGTTTTTGGATTTATAGGGTTTTGGAATTCATGAGTAATATTAAAAATGCCTTTGGAGCCTCATTGTAATCATTCAACTCAGACGAATATGCATAGCAGCCACATCTCTTTTTAGAGATAACTACCACCGTTCGAGCAAGTGTTTCAGTTCATCAGTTTTACAGTTTCAAACTATTTCATTTATTCAATAGAGTATATTGTTCTCTGGATATATGTGTTGTTCGTCATATCTCTGTGTTTATTGTATTGTATCAAGAGAAAGAATTGTAAGGAAGGAGACTTAGTCTTGGTATATGATAGAAAATCCCTTCAGCACCCAAGAAAACACATAATGCATTGGTTAGGCCCACACGAAGTAAATCCTATCACAAACAGGGGAGTTGTAAAATTGAAGCTTTTGGGAGGAACAATACTCAAAGGGATGATTAATGGGAGCTGACTGAAGCTATACAGGGACAGTCGACCTCCTGGCACTTGAAAACAAAAACACACAGAGGAGATACTGTGCCGAAAAGATGAACATTTAACAAAGGCATAGGTCACCGAGAAGAGAATGAGCATGCACACTTGGAAATGCCGCCAGGACGGAGGAAAAGGCCAATGGTCACTACAAAGAGGGAAATAGAGGTAAATCAAAAATAGCGAGAAATATGGTTACAGCAAATAACCGCCAACAGACGACGACCATCAAACTTAAATACCAAAAATGACTGGCGGGATGCCACATTAATGGTGCCAACTGGCGACGGAAAGAGAATTCAATAGCAATTACACGCTAAGCATTGGTTCAATTAAAATTCAAATTGGGTAACGTCTCCAACAAGCTTCACACGATTCCTATATAAGCTAGTACGTGGGATTGGGAAGGTTATTGAGGAATTAAGAAAAGCGGAGAACAATAGAGTATACGAAGCTGAGAGAAATGTTTGTAGAGGTTACAGAGGCCACAACGTTCGACGAAAAACAACCTTAACACCATGGCACCACCCAAACAGGGAGAACCGAACCATACTAGAAAATGACCTTGAAGAAACGTTGGATCCTCACCGCAAGCACAGGGAAGTGAACACCAACCACTTCAGCCTCCAGAAGTCATCAATGTGGATGAAATATCATCGCCCAATATGACACCAGGAAGCCCCACACCTATTGTTGAGGAAACCTAGCAGACAACACCAGTGGGCATGGACATTGATGTACCAGAAGGGGAATAGGGACAACAAGTTGAGGACGCAGGAAATCATTCACACTCTGAAAACCCTAAAGAAGGCTCAATATTTAATGGGACGGTCCTGAACTAGGAGGACATGACCATGCCAGAAGGGTCACACGGAACCATGCTGGAATAGCCAAAGGAGGGCATGGTGGAAGATGTCATCAGTCGACCAAATGAGTGTGCAGAAGAGTGAAAAATGGAGGTTGGAAGCTCTATTCATACACCACAACGGAAGGGAAAACAACCAGTACCAAGGTCACCGTGCACAAAGGCCACCATAGTCATCGTCTTGTCGCACATTCTGGAAGGGGTACATATAGCAGGAAATATGTTATGCTACGTGGAGAAATTGAGGTACTCATACCATGACATGATAGACACGGACAAGTTCCCAGAGTTCGCCAATAAATTTTACCTACAAACTGTGGGTATAGGACCCTTTGGTGAACCAGTTAATCAACCAGTCCAGTGGGCAGTCGGACTTGTCAAAAATGGGATTCTAATCTTGTTGGAGATCCCTCACTTTGGTAGGATCCAATACGTGAACAATTGTGTCAAGTAGATGATGGAATTCACCCATGGAGGATACATCTAGCTAGAACAACTCATCTCAATAGACGTTGAGCTTACTGCATACATCACAGGGATTCCATCATAAGGGGAGGACCTCGCGTAATTCCTTGAGGACAAGACAAAGGAGAAGGAACTGGCCAAGTAAATGAAGAACAAATATGGTACCGAAAGGGGGTCAAGAAGAATCATAATCAAGCGTATTAGTGACACGGCAACAAGAATGGCCACAAAAATTATGGCATGCAAATTAATCAAGAAATGCCAAAAGGAGGAAGTCACGGGCAAGGTTGTTGCAGCTACAGCACCGTGTGCGGAGGGCACCACACTCAGTTGGGCCTTATATTTGTTGAATCTATTCATGGATGACTGGAAGGATGCACAGGATTTGGGGATATAATTTCACTAGTCATGGCTACTCATCCTAATAGCCTTGTTCAAATGGAAGAAGTCGAAGTATTCATTCTTTGCCACTATACCCAATCATTGCCACGCAACACGATACATATCATTGAGTTCCTCTTTGGACCCCAAGAAAATAAAGGCAAATTTATCCATATTCGAAGGATATCATAGCGATCTACAGGAGAGCATCGCCAACACTTGGAGAGTGACGTCGAAAGTGGTCTCACAGTATCAGGGCATAGCCAAATTCAAAGCAACTAGACATGCAATGTGGATCCAGGGACGGAAGGATCCCGAAAATCAATGGCTACAACTATGCTACTGCATCAAGGAGGCGGACATAGAGATGGCCATTAAGGATTGGGATGATAAATGGAGGATTCCAGTCCTCAATCGAGAAATCCCCGCGGAAATGGAGGAGGTAGTATGACATGGAAAGACACATGTCGAATAGATAACATTTCCCAAGAAGCCAATGACAGATCAAAACAAGGCTCAACATAAAAAAGGGGGGGTGTCCAAGAAAGGCACCCGGGCAAGGAAAAATAACAACACATAATCACCACAGGTATAGGAGAAACAGACTGAGATAGCACAAGGAACCACATCAAGTGCTACTCAGTAGGAGCAAGGCTAGAATAAGAGGCTAGTCATCCAAATGAGGTGTGTGTGCAAGAAAGAAAAGACACACAGAACATCTCCAAAATACACGATCACCGAGGACGATCCAGACATGGTTGCCCAAATGGCCCAGGATTACACGGTGGAGGATTTTGACAATGCTCAGTGCCAAAGCGACAAGATTGAGGAGGAGTTGGCATACATGCGGCAGCTCCTCCAGCAACTCAAAGAAGCATAAATGCTTGGTAGCAGTGTAGGAATAGTCCCATCAACATCATAGATAGGAGGCGAGGTTGGATCAAGAGAGCTGGACGGGATCCAGATGACAGCACAGTCGAGCTTGACATTTCATGTCACACCCAACATACTACACATGGATGAAATCATGGAGAAGATACCCCTAAAGGACTTGTCCCAAATACAGTTGGTATTAATGTGGATACCAACCAAGGCCTTGTATAAACTGCAAGTCATTGTCGCATAGGAGGTACAGTCATGTGCATGCACAGATGCAGTGGAATTACAGCAGACAAGGGACAATCAGGATGAGTTGGAATTGGTACTCGAGCAGGCTAAGATCAAGACCAAAGATGAAAAAGATCGTGCGGATAAGCTGGAGCAGGAATTGGTCGTAGCCTATGAGAAAATCCCAAAGAGCGCATAGACAGTAGAACTCACGGTGACACAGAAGATTGATTAGATTGTTGATGCAATCGATCAATACATACAGGAGATCGAGCACCTCCAGGAGCATCTCATACCTACCACTCCACCATAGGTGAAGGAGCAGAGGAAGCAGGAGGCAACAACATAGATAAAGAAGATAGAGCGACAATTCCATGCGGCAGTCAACTTGTTCAAGAAGGCAACACTGCTTTGGACGAAGCTAGAAGAGGATCAATAGGTATAGTAGTGGGACGAGGAAGAAGAAAGGATAAGCATAGCTATCCAGGACCCCAAACAGAGGCAGAAGACAATATCGATCATGGAGCACGTCAAAGGAGCGCAGGATATGAAGAAACTCTATGCATAACTCATAGCCATGCAAACATAGAAAAAGGAGCGCCAAGCTCAAATGGGACCGCTCTAGGAGCAGGCAATAGAGGTCATTGTGCAGGTGGAATACGTAAATAAGAACATGGCATAAAATCAGGAAGAGCGTGTAGGGATGGTCAGTGACGAGATTGTAGTGTAGGTATTGGACGCACTCAAGGAGAAGACCATGCAGGCCCAAACACAAGCAAAGGAGCTCACGGAGAAGTTCCAGGCAGTCGCAGGAGAGAATGATGAAGTGCACAAGTTTTAGATAACTCGAGAAGAGCCACATATTAGTGTTGTGATTCTATTGGATGCAAGCTGAATCAAGAAGAAAGGACATTTTTGGAAGAGAAGCATGCAAGTGAAAAAAGACAGTTGGAAGGAAAATCAACATGTGCACATGCCTGGAAGACCTAACGACACTAGGGTTAGGGTTTTTGTAATACATTGCAATGGCTAGTGAGACAAAGATATAAATAAGTGGTACTTAGGAGAAGGAGAGGGGGGACATACATAGAGGGACAAGATATAGAGGGGGGAAGACAGACGAAACATAGAGAGGGAGAGAGAGGAAGAGAATTGTAAGGAATGTATAAGTCATTAAGCTGGTGATCTAGAGAATGCATGAGCGACTTGACCTTGAGGGTTATATTGTAGGCTGAGGAGTCTAGTGCGATCTAGTCAGCCTTGCAGGGATCGAGGATGAACTAAGACTATAACCACGTGCAGCGTGATATCTTTTTAAACTATAATAAAATCTTGAGAACCAGATCTTTGTGGACGTAGCTCAGGAGGGGGTGAACCATGGTAACACTGTGTTATGTGACTGAATGAATGTGTCATTGGGTCTGATTAGTTTATGAATGTTGAAGGAATGAAGTAATCAAGTATATCTGGTATTTTACATGCATGCATAGAATGAATATTATAACTAGATGTTAAATGGACTGAATAAAGGTTACGGTGCACAAGCACAGATATCGCTCAATCTCAGGTTTCAAACACCTAAATATTGCAGCCACCCATAGAGTTATCTCAGGTGATACTGCGCAATGCACTCCATGTATTGTGTTTCCTTCTGGGTTACCAAAGGGGTCGATAGTCTTTAAGGGATTTTGTTGGGAAGATTCTTAGTTCTGAACCAAGTTCAATCTATAATGGTCAATGAGAATCAGAATCAAAATCCCTCAAGACCAATAAGAGTAGATAGATAAAGGGAAAAAAAAACAAGTGGTATCAGAGCGATCTTCTCTTCATTCATTTTTGTTCATGTATGTCCTCGACAAGATCTGGGAACAAGAATTTGGGACTCGAACCAATCGACTCATTGCAAGATCATTCATGTCAAGCCCAACAATAAACCATGGGGGAATAAAATAAAGATGATGGAGCATGAGATCCTTTTAAAATGTTGCTCGAGGAATCCCTCACGCGACAAAGAAACAAAATTATGGACAACTTTGCACAGATCCTTCGTCAGTTGCCCACAAGAGAAGAATCTTCATCAAGTGGCCATGCAACCCCTTTCAAGGTACGGGTAAATTTTGATATTATATTATTTGAAGGACTGATAGATGCGGATGTTGTAGATAAATGGTTTAATCTGCTCGAAGGGTGTTTTTCAGTCCACAATTTTTTCGATAGGGAAAAGATTACTTTTGCACTCCTCAAGGTTGTCCCCCATGTTAAGGACGGGTGGGATACTTACTCGGAGAAAAGGGCCATAGAGGAATCTGCAATATTTTTGGTTTCCCCTACACGAGATTCATTCCAAGATGCCATTAAAGATAAATACTACCCTATTGGAAGCTATGAGGACCAGTACGTCAGATTGACCACCCTACGTCAAGAAAGGGACCAAACAGTATCATATTTCACCAATATTTCCCATACCCTACACATCGAATTGGGTATCAAAGACTCTAAGCGAGATCTGGTGCTCAAATAATGTGGTTGTTTGCATAGATACATTCAAACATAAATGGAGTTTATGGACATCGCCTCCTTGGGTACGGATTATAGATATGTTTTCAAGATCGAGCAAAAAATTTAAGCAAAAGAGGTGATAGTTTGGATCCGCAAACTCCTCATAGTCGAAGCAGGGAAAAGGAGGCCCCAACCCACATAGAGAGGGATAGATCAAAGATGGTCACTCTCAGGACAACCAGTCGAAGCAGCAACACAATAAGGGAAATGAAAAGATGAAGAAGGACAAGGGAAAATGTTGTGAATACCATAAAATCCCTTGGAACAACACTAAAGAATGTCTCTCTAAGAAGTCACTCATGGTCGAGCTGAAGGCGTTTGAGTCCGAGGTTGATTCTGAATACAAATCAAATCCAGAAGGAGGGAAGCGGATCATCGATGTTGAACCCATTGCCACTATCACTACCACCAAATTCCCTCCAATTGAACAAGAAGAACCAGAGGAAGGGGAACACCTCTTTCACTCACAGGTGTGGTTAAAGGGGGACCCACTCCATTTCATTGTCGATAGCAGCAGTCAGAAGAACTTGATCTCAGCAGAGGTCATCAAGTGATTGGATTTGTCGACGAAACCGCACCCTCAACCCTATACCATCGACTGGCTTCACCAAGGAATAGATCTTTGTGTTAGCCAATAGTGTCATCTGCCCTACGGCATCAAGCCTTTCAAAGATGAGGTATTGTGTGATATTTCTCCCCTTGAATTTTTTTATGTCCTTTTAGGACAACCATATTTGTGGAAGCGTCATGTTGTGTATGAGTCTAGACCTCGTAGGGTTATTATTACTTTGGGTAGACAATTGTACAGGATACCACAGGCAGCGTCGCCTACCATTATTTCTTTAATATATGCTAAGCAATGTAGTAAAGTCATTTCACAGACCGAGAAGTTCGTCTTCTTTGTGATCTGTGCTCACATAAAGCAAAAGGTCACTGCCACATATGTGGCCTCTACACAGAGCCTCTCTTTGCAGCAAAAGAAAGTGGACGGGATCATGGAAGAATACAGAGACATCTTCTCCTCACCCACCGAGGTACCGATGCACTACCAAGTCAAGCATCCTATTGATATAACCCTTGGTGCACCTCTACCTAATAGACTAGTTTATCGTCGCTCATTGATGGAAAATGATGAAATCAAGCATCAAAACCAAGAGCTTCTTCAAAAGGGGCACCTCATACCCAGCTCCTCCCTTTGTAGAAGCCTTATTATACTGATGAAGAAGAAGGATGGGACCTGGCGATTCTGCATTGATTACAGAACATTAAAGAAAATCAGATTCGGGAACCGGTACCCAATTCCTAGGATTGATGACCTTCTTGACCAACTCAAGGGGGGGAATTTCTTCAGCAAGATTGACCTAAAGTCTGGCTACCACCAGGTTCCCATCGAACCAACTAATGTATGGAATACAAATTTCAAAACTAAAGAAGGTCTCTTCGAATGGATGGTCATGCCCTTTGTCTTAACAAATGCACCAGCCACTTTCATGAGGTTGATGGATGATGTATTGATACCCTTCCCCAACTCTTTTGTGGTGGTATATTTGGATGGAATCCTCATCTTCAGCAGAACTTGGGAGGATCACATGCGTCATAATTAGCAAGTTTTGAGCACTTTGCAATAGCGCAAGCTATATGCCATCTTGGAAAAATGCTCCTTTGGCATGAACAGGGTCCAATACTTGGGCTACATTGTTGATGAGCACGGGGTACATGTTGATCTAGCTAAGATCCAAATCATATGTGACTGACTAGCCCTGACCACACTAACTGAGCTTTGGAGCTTCTTGGGATTGGCCAACTTCTTCCAATGGTTCATGTTGGGATTCTCCCATATTGCATAGGCCTTATGCTAAGTGACCAAGGCTGGTGGAAGGGAAAATTTCGTGTGGGGGAAGAAACAAAAACAAGAATTTGATGATCTGAAGCATCGCTTGTGCTCATCTCTAGTACTCTCCTTGCCCGATCTAGAAAAATCATTCGATATTGAGACTGATGCATCTGACTATGTTGTAGGTGCAGTTCTGACTCATCATGGTCATCTGGTGGCATACCCTAGTGAGAGGCTCTCAGATACTGTCCGAAAATACCCCACCTATGATAAGGAAATGCATTCCATTGTACAAGCCTATCGTCAATGGAAACATTACATTCTTATAAAGGAGATGATCATTCACATTGATCACAAGCCTCTGCAGTTCATACAGACACAGGGGAAATTGTAGAATGAACACCATCAAAAGTGGTCCACCTACCTGCAGCATTTCCATATCAACATCAAGTATAAGACAGAGAGCACAAATCGTGTCATTGACTACCTCAGTTGACCTCCCGTGGCTGCACTCACCACTGCGCTCCATTATTGTGTCCATGAGGCATATGAGTGGCCCCAACTTTATCAGCAAGATCTGGACTTCGCCACCACCTATCAACTCTTAGGTACATGCACGAATGTCATCAATTTTCACATTCAATACATATTGTTATGTGATCTAGGCCATCTTTTTGTTCCTACAAGCGAGCATGCAAAGGCAATTTTGGAAGTCCACTGCAGTCGGATGGCAAGAAATTTTGTCTCGGAGAAAACTGTGCCCGTTCTACAGAAACATTTTTATTGGCCAAAACTTCGACATGACGTCAACAAGTATATCAGATCTTGCACTTCCTATGCCATTGCCAAGCCATCCATCAAGAAGCAAGGATTATCCACCCCTCTTCCTACTCTTGAGAATCCTTGGGAATCCATCTCGATGGATTACATGTATGGCCTTCCATCCACCAAGAAAGGAAATGATTGTGTATTTGTGGTCGTTGATCATTTTTTGAAGATGTCCATCCTCACAACCTGCAAGAAGAATATCACAGCGACAGATATTGCCAAGATATTCTTCGAATGAGTGTGGGTCCATTTTGGGATACCATAGACCATCATCTCTGATTGGGACAGCAGATTTCTCAGCACATTTTTTTCGAGTCTCTGGTCACTGTTGGACACCAAGCTCACTAAATCCACTACTTTCCACCCCCAAATAGATGGTCAAAAAGAGGTTGTCAATCGGATGATTGTGCACATCATGTGCATGTACAAATATAATCACCTTGGTACATGGGATGAGATTCTCCCCTATGTTTAGCACAGTTACAATAGGGCTCTCCATAGCTCCACCAGCCATAGACCATTGCAGGTGGTGCTAGGATTCCAACCCTTTGGGTCCCATTGATGTTTCACTACCTCTTGCAACCACACAGACAAACTCTTCCCATGCTCAGTTTGCGATGGAAAAAGGCACCAAATTCATTGAGAGGATTCACCACATCCACCAACATGGCCATGATATTTTGTAGAAAGCCACGTTAAAGTACAAGAAACACCATGATCAACACAGGGTACTGCACCAGTTTCAGGTTGGAGACAAATTCTGGTTACATTTGTAGAAGGAGCGTCTTATAGTGGCCCATCAGAATCTCTTCCCCCTTCACTATGGGCCTTACACTATCACCAAGGTTGTGGGTAGCAATGATTTTGAGCTCAACACTCCACCCTTCCTTGTCTTACACCTAGTATTCAATGTGGACATCCTACAGCCATATTTTCCAAAATTATTCGACACTTCAAAGATCACAGAACAACTGACACCAACAGAGCTCAACCCTAACTACATGGAACATGCATCCACTAATCATATCGTGGACACACATGTCAAGGGAACTCACCAATAGAGGATCTAGCTTCATCATGTTGTCAAGGCACGGCAACTCCTACACCAAGGAAAGTGGATCACCCAGGGCCAAATTCAGCAAAAGTTTCCTCACTTGATGGGGGAACTCAATGCAATGGAGACCATTGCTTCCTAAAGGGGGGGGATTGATCTAGGTGGATATTGGTGGCCACCCACCTGTTCCAACTGGCTTCTCTTTACATTTTTTAGTTCAGCATGTTCTTTTGTACTTCTTTGTAATTGTGGGTTCTACACTTATGGGGTTGTCTGAAGCCCTACACATCTTCCAGGTGGATATTGGTGGCGTTCCACCTAATCCAACTAGATTATTTTATATGTTTTCATTTCATCACATCTTGTTGTACTTCTAGGTCCGTTTTGGGGCCCTAAACTATGTTTTTTTGGCTCACCACAATCAAACTATAGACAAAGTCAAAATTTGATGGCGTAATGTGTATTTCTCTAAAATACCTTTCCAATGGGATATCACGTGCCTAAAACGAAGGTCGTATGCAAAAGTTACGACCCCGGGAAGTTGAGGTACCAACTTACCCATAAGGGCCCACATAACTTTTGGCATTTCATATCCTAGGGTTAGGTTTTTGGATTTATAGGGTTTTGGAATTCATGAGTAATATTAAAAAGGCCTCTGGAGCCTCATTGTAATCATTTTATTCAAACAAATGTGCATAACGGCCACATCTCTTTTCAGAGATAGCTACCACCATTCGAGCAAGTGTTCCAGTTCTGCAGTTTTATAGTTTCAAACTATTTCATTTATTCAATAGAAGATATTGTTCGCTGGATATATGTGTTGTTCTTCATATCTCTTTGTTTATTGTATTCAGTCTGTAATCAGTTTGTTCCACTCCTAAATCTAGATTGTTTATGGAGTATTTACAGCCATATACATGACTGTCAGAGATTTTTTAATGAAGAACATATTTCATGAGTAAAACTCCTCAAAGAATTACTTCGGGGTTGATTTTGATTGTATCTTGTCACTTTGAGTCTTAAGTATGAGATATTTGAAATTGATCTACCAAAATCTCTTTTGATGTTTATAGTAATACTCTTTTAAAATTCTTTGAGATGATCAAATTATTCTCCCCTATTTCTCGTGAAGAAGATATGGATGCATTTATATGTGATTAAGAAGATTGTATATGTGATGTTGATCACAAAGAAATTTTTATGTTGAATCCCTCCTTCAATATTTTATTATTTTAAATAGTTTTCTTGTTGCACACAAAGATCAGATCAGGTTATTGAATAACCATTTTATTCAATAAATTCAAGCAATAAATATCTTGGGTTTGCTTCCTGAGCATTCTCCTAATCCAAGATATTCAATATATATATTTTATCCAAAGAGGAGTACCACCTCTTTAAAAATGCAGGGGGATTCATATCCTTGTGAGGTTGTTGTTTCGGTCCCGAAAAATTCAAACGTCAACATTTTTTGTGACCATACTGGGGAGACATTTATTTTTGAGATATTTGAGGCCCTGCTTAAGATTTGATTGAGAACCCATAATCTCCATGGTTCAAATCTTCAAAAGAAAATTCAAAAAGATAGTTTCTTGTTTTAGATGCAAGGGGTTTATAAAAGGATTATTGAAAGATGTTGCACATTTTTTATAACTTCAAAAAGACCCAAGAAGAACCGAAGATTCGAGAGAATGAACTCTCTGGAAACTCCACTGGAAAGACTCAAATTTTTCAAGAAGATGTATATTTTGACTCCTGTGAAGAAATTCATTCATGCCATGATGCTCCTTTACCTTCTTCACCGAGCGCATAAATGGTTTCAAGAGATGCAGAAAAAGGAACAACCGCCCAAAGAAGAAGGTGACTACATAGAGCCCCTTTAAATCTGCTAGAAGAAAGTTTTCAGATGCCTAAAATTCCCATGGAAAACGTTTCTACGTTTTTTGGAAATACTTTGGAGGATTCATAGCAACATTTGTATAGATTCAATTGTGCATGTCAAATTTTTAATCTTACTAAAGACAATATTATATGTCGAATATTTTTACAAACTTTGCGAAGGGATGCTCTTGAATGGTATAGTTCATTGTTGCCTCGTACAATTACCAGTTGGGACATATTAGAATATTTATTTGCTGAAACGTTTGCCCACCCACCCTCTTCCATATGGAGGCAAGACAATGAAGTGAACAATTTTGAAAAAGAATATAATCAAATATTGGATGAATTTTCTAAATCTAGATGAAAATTCCAATTTGCAAGAAGAAAATTTCATCCTGATTTCTTACTCAATCAAACCAAAACAACCATTTTTGAAATGTATCCAGGTTATATAATTCATAATTTATTGTAATAGGATTTTGATTTTTTATTGTGCATCCACATTATGACTTTCTAATACAATATATTTTATCTTTAATACATAGACAAGGCACATATGAGAACAGGAGATTAAATGAATAGGAATTAAGGGAATATTTTGCAAAAATTGAAATTGATGAAAGGTAGTGAGTCTATATAATAGTCCATTTTCCTTTGAAAATTTATTTTACAAGACATATTATATG
>JZKD02S0404962.1:79785-103438 GCA_000966675.3 Picea glauca | reverse complement strand
TTCGGATTTTGCTTATCTGGAAGCAGGAATTGGTTTACAAACTCTGTAACCACATGCTCTTTCTTCCACCATCTTTCTCCTCCAACTACCAACCTGCAAGCTTTTGCAATTGTCTGCTCTATTACTAGCATCAACATCTTACCGATCTCCACCTCATGACCATCAAAGTTCAGAGCGAACTCCATGGAGACATGCTCATCGTAACCTTGAAAAGTGGTGAGGAATTCAAACCACCATGCATCTCTGAACCTTTGAGCCATCTGAGGATGAGATTCAAGAAGTTTAGCACCCTCGGGTTCTATTCTGACTACATGTCCGCTCCTCTTTGGCGCCATCAAAACACAATTCTGTAACTAGCACCCTTGGGTTCCGAATTTGCCACCTACAATTTGTTAGTGTATAACGTTCCTCTGAGCAAATACCTGCGCCTAAATTCAGCAAAATCAAACAAGCATAATATAATCATCATTGAGAATTGGGCGATTTTAAAATGAGACCTTCGCGGGTACAAAGTAATCAGATTATGAAACGGTTTGAATCAGTAAATGATTCCAAACTATTGTGGACACATGTGAACTCTCAGACCACGATTCATGTCATCATAACGAAATCTGGATGGCAGGTGCGTATCAAGGCATGATTATTTTGGCGCTACGAGAATAGCCTTATTCCCGTAGCGCTATTAATGACTTAACAAAATTTGAATTTATGAAGTTCAAACAGGCATATAAGGTAACACCTCATTTAAAACCATGTCTTTCAATTTCAAACTTAAATAAACTATTCAAAAACTGAAATGCAAACCATAAGACACTAAAAGCAAAGATCAAAATCAACTGGAAACAGAAAATGAAGTGTAGGTAAGAAGGGTTTAGAATAAGGGTTTCTCACTAAACCAAGACAAAATTAGAGACTAACATTAACCATACACATGACCAAGATAACCATAAACCAACATTTGCAGAGGACCAAACAAAAAAATACTATGCTAAAGAAAAGCTTTTAGAGACCAATTCTTTTGCATTTTCACTTTGGGGACCCCTCCTAATGGCTATATAGTAGTTATAATCAAAGGCTTCGCAATAATTTGCAATCTTTTTATATAGGTGATGAAAATTTGAGTCAACACCTCCCAAAGTGATGAAATCAAAGAAGAGGATACAAACAATATGAATTATGTATCCCATGCACCACACGCAAATCCCATGAACAAGTCACATGGTGCAAATCCTAGCATTGGCTGCTAAGCTAACTCTTTATAAGAAATAACCTAGGATGTGTAGATTTACGATCCAAGTACTTCACGCAAGTATGGGGGAGGATCCCACACTTTCATGGATTAACCTAGTATTTAATGCCTTGGTAAGAGGCATGTCCCTAATGCAATGCTTGCTACTAAAAATACATTTGTCCTCACCATTAGTCAACTTCTAATCTCTAGTTTTGTTGGTCTTGGATCATTTAAATAACCATTCCTACAACAAAGGCCTTACACCTAATATGAATGTTTATGGTGTTTAATTAAATTTAATATCCATGTATATGCTACTTCCTTTCATGAATCAATGCCAATGCAGGGGTCATAATCTAGCAAGTTTCAAGAAAATATTTAATTAAAATATTAGATTAAGTGGTTGGTTTTAAAGGTGTGTTTATCAATATGGTAATTTTGTGTGAAAAATATGATATGTGATCATTGAACTCAAGAGTTATAGAAAAATAAATTACCGAAATGAAAATTGCATTTAAACAAAGTGGTGCATCTTATCTTTTCTGATAGAATTTATTTTAGTTATGTGCAAAACATAACGTAAACAACAAACATGACTTTGGCGGCTCCACCAAGTAGACAGCTTAAGTGGGACGGAAGCTCCATGTGTGATCCATTACATATGAATCAAATGTGGATGGTGGCTTAATTGAACCTCGTGGATTCGAAGGAAGACAAGACGTCCCCATCCAAAATTTATCAAAGCATGACATCATGCCCACAAATGCATGGCTAGCTAAGTTAATGTTTCATGCTAAGACCACCTCCAAATAGATTTTGGTCACAGTAGTCAGAGGCTCGGAAGCGCAAGAAATGGACAGTGCTCAGAATCTTAGGATTGCTTGGAAGCACAGGAAAGGGACAGTGTGGGAAAGGGACAACACTCGGAAGCTTAGGATTGCTTTCCAAATCCAAGTAAGTCCTCGTTCTCCATGCTCTGCAATAAATACTATACAACATTTAAATAAAATGGAAAAACATCCAAGGGAAACATCACGCATTCCAAAATGCATCTGACTAAATAAACTTATAGAAAAAAACAGAAAAGAAATGCAGTGTGGTCTATTGGTTTCTAGTAGTGTGGTGGGCCATCCTGGTCTAAAGTGGATAGTGACGGGTCTGAGAACAGGAACAGTAATGAGCCCAGGTATGGGAATAGGAACAGCAAGAGGTTTAGGTGGGACAGTCAGGTATTGTCTTGTTCCTTATTCTGTATTTCTTTTTATTTGTCCTCTATGGCAATGACAATACATTCCACACTCATAGAAAATGGGCAAGAGGTACTCGTCTCAGGTGAAACAAATAATTTAGGTCAAGTGAAAATTTCCTCTTCAATTAAAGCAGGGAAGTGGGTTTGGGTCAATGCTAAACAGTTTCAGTGTATTTTAAAATGCAGAGCTGCTTGTCGAAAATGGGAACAGATAAGGAAAAAATTGGCCCTCTGTAATAAACTTTCAAACAAGCCTCCTTTGCAAAGGTGTAACAGCAACAGAACTAAAGACAGTGGTGATTATGCATTGTATAGTCCCACATCCACACCTCTCACATGGTCATCTGACCTATATGTGCAAGAGTTACTAAATTCCAAGAGAATATTGGAGGTTTTGGAAGTCAAAGGGCATGAGAGAGACCTTCAAATCCAACTATTGACAGTAGAAAATCGGGACTTAACAGAAAACAATAAAGTTTTAATAGAGCGGGTGAAAATGTTGCAAGAAGCCCTTTTGGAATAAAAGTTGAATGGAAAGGCTTGAAGGATGTCGAACAAATCAAGGAAGATTCTGCGGTGGAAATTACAGAGGTGATGAACTCTAAAACACCCAAAGCTGAAGGGAAAATAGGTGAACAAGCATACACCCATGGAGTGAAAGCAAGGGATGAAGAGAAAAGAGATTTTACAAAACAAATCCAAAACTTGGGCACAAGTCATCAGCAATTCTGCTCATGTGGAAAAAGAAACACGTACCCTGGGGGACGACATGCAAGGTAGAGAAAAAAAGGAAAGACAAGGTAGAGCAACAAACATAATTATCAAAGGTGTGGGAGTGTATGGAAAAAATGAACGTACTCTCGATCTTACAAGTGAATTTTTGAAGAACAAGTTGCTTTGGCAAGGCCGAATTTGCCAAGCATGGAGGGTGGCTAAGCCTAGTGGCGAAAGAGATAGACCCATAAAAGTCATCATGTCAAGCATACATGACAAGCAAATTCTCCTAAGCAAGAAACAACTCTTGAGAGGCTCTCGTTTTTTTCTAGACGAAGATTTAACTATTAGATAGTAAGAGGAAAGAAGGGAAGAGTTGTTAAAGGTTAGGGCAGGAAGGGATGAGGGAAAAATGGTATGGTTGTTCAAAGGAAAAGTTGTTATTTCCTTTTTCGGTCCTCAATCTAAAACAGGACAGCAAGTTGGTATCCAAGAAGAGACAACAATTTCATTAGCATGAAAATATGCAACAAGGCTAGTATGGACAAATATGGGTGAAGACTCAACTTTGAGTCTTGTAGACCAAAACAAATAGCAATCAAATTATTCCCAGGTTTCCTTAAGTTTAGTTTGTTGTAATTGCAGAGGTTATCCATGCAGGCAGGGACCTGGGTTAGGACCTCTCGTGGAAAATAGGGACATAATTTGTTTATTGGAAACACAAGAGCATGAAGGGTGCAAGACACCTATGTTTGAAGAGTATGTGAATATGGAAGTGTGGAACAAAGTAGCTAAGAATGGTAAAGTACACGGGGGTATCATGGTCTTAGTGAAGAAAAAAAAAGGTCGTCTCATTCAGTTAGAAAGAGAAGACTCAAATAAACAATTCATTTAGTTTAAAATATTAGAAAATGGTAACATCATCAGGATTGCATCATGTTATTTTCCTCCACAAGTTTCAAAAACTTACAAAAGTAGGGGGCTTGACCACAAATACCCCTTTGCAGCCTTAAAAAATGATATTGCAACGTACTCTCAACTAAGCGAAGTCCTTATAGTGGGTGATTTCAATGCTAGGACAGCATGTGAACAAGCTAGTATTCTTCGTTGTAAGGAAGATTGCAACCCCATTTGTCTTACAGAAGAGAGAAATCATCAATAGACAAGAGTTTCAGAGGAAAACAAAAGCTCCAACGTTTTTTGGGAACAACTGCTTACTTTATGCGGGGCATTTGACTTAGTCATTTGTAATGGGGTGGCTAGATGGGTGAATTCTGGCAATTTCACCTGCAATACCTACAATGGAGTAAGTGTAGTAGACTATGCAATTTGCTCACATGGCTTGTGTGATAAAATAGATGAAGTTTCGATTGGTGAACAACTATGGGAGTTAAAATTTGATCATAAACCGATCTATTTAAGTCTAACTTGGGTTGAACAACAACAGCATGGGACTAAAATTCAGCGCATCTGGCAACCTCCTTCAAATGGTAGAATTCTCTTGACTCAAAAAAAATGTAACACCTTCAAGATAGCACTAAAGAGGTTGTTTAACAAGGAGAAAATTCCATCCCATGGCCTTTATAGCCATGAGCTAACAAATTTAATTCAAAGTGCACTTGCAGAATGCAAAAGAGCAAAAAATAGGAAATCTGAAAGAAACTGTTTTCTAGTTAATGTTTGGTTTGATGAGGAATGCAAAACAGCAAGGAAAACTTTGAAAGAGTCAAGCCATAAAGAAATAAACATAAAAACTTACAAGCAAATTGTAAGAAATAAGAAAGATGATTTCATATCTCAAGGAGGGAGGAATTAATCTTCTTGGGGGGAAATAACCCCAAGTTATTTTTGAAGGAGCTTCAAACGAGAAAGAAATTAACTGAAAATAATATCACAGCCTATCAATGGTTTGAGTATGCAAAGCAACTTTATGAGCAAGATCTTAAGGTGGACCCTCCTCCCTTGGTCAACACTACTACTAAGCTCTTCACCGTGCAAGAAATTGAGGTGGGTATCAAAAAGTTGGGTGTTGGAAAAGCAAAAGATTTAGTTGAACTCCAGGCAGAATATCAAAAGTGGGGTTCAAAAACTCTTGCACCTCACATTATGAAAAATTTCAACAACATCATTCAGTAGGGATTCCCTACAGATTGGACAACGATCCTAGAAATACCACTTTTCAAGAGTGAGGATGTCAACAATCCCTCCAACTATAGGACCATAATGATAAACCCCTTGTTTGTGAAGGTATTTGGAAGTATTCTAGAAAATAGAATCAGCAAGTGGGCGAAAGAAGGGGATAAGCGTGCTAAAGGGAAAGCAGGTTTCAGACCTAAACACTCAACGAATGATCATGGTATAACTCTAAGGCACATCATTGAAAAAGTGTGGGAGAAAAAAGAGGAATCCTTTTGTTGCTTTGTCGACTTCAAAAAAGATTTTGACGTAGTCCCTAGATATAAGATTTGTCATAGAATGGAGGAACTTGGGGTTCCTATACATCTTAGAGCAGCCATCCATAGGCTATATGAGGAGGTTAAAGTCAAAATTAGAATGTCAGCTGGTATCTCCGAAAGTTTTAGGAGCGATATTAGGGTCAAGCAAGGGTGCCCATTGTCCCCTACCCTCTTTGGCTTATATATTGACAAACTTGAAGAGTGGTTAAACTCACAGGAGGTTGATGGTGCTCTTTTGGGTGATTTTGTGATAAGGCTTCTTTTGTATGAAAATGACCTTATTATGATTGCTAAATCTGCTCTTGGGTTGCAAGAACACCTAATTTCCCTTGAGCGCTTTTGTAGTGCAGTGGGAATGCAAGTTAATACTAGCAAGACGAAAGTGGTAATTTTTTCTAGCAAAAGAAAAAATAAGAAACATAAGTTCTACTTTGAAGGCAACACTCTTGAAGAAGTGGCAGATTCCAAATACCTCGGAATTGACTTCAACAAAAATCTAATTTGGGAAGGTTGTAGAAAGAAAAGAACTTTGGGAGGTTGGAAAGCGTTCTATGCTTTTCAAAATAGATCCAGAGAAGTAGAGCTATGGGATTGGAAGAATATGCAAACTCTCTTTGGGATTTTAGTGATCTTGGTGGTTCTATATGGTTTTGAAGTGTGGGCCAACAACACATCTAAATTACAATGGAAACAAATTGAGAAGATTCAAAAACGCTTGATCACAAACAAGTTTAAAATTAAAAGTTCAGTCCCTTATGATATCATGTTGAGTGAAATGGGGGCTACTCCTATTGAAGCAATTGCTATGGTGCATCTCATAAGATATCTAAAAAAATTGAGCAAATGGAAGATAGTCAGTGGCCTAAGGTCGTCTTCAATGACATATTGTGCAAAAGAAAGAAGACGTGGATGAGACAAAATATTAAATGGCTTAATAAATGGGACATCCACTTGAACAAGTGCCCTACGAACAGTAAAGAGATAAAGGCTTTCGTTATTGATATATTCCACAAGCAAACTTGGGATAAAGGGCTCGGGAGAAAGAAAAAGTATTATATTGAAGAGTTTAACCCCACATACAATCATCATCAAAAAGCGTACATCGGGGCCAATATATCTTGGAGAGCCAAAATGATTATTTCCCAAATAAGAACCAATTCCCATCAACTCCGTTGTGAAACTGGGCATTGGAAAATACCAAAAGAAGCTTGGGAAGAAAGGGTGTGTGTGTTCTGCACCTCCAGAAAAGTGGAAACATAAAAACATTTCATTTTAGAGTATGAAGATTTCAAAGACAGCAGGGACAACTATATAAATATCTTGACATCTAGATCTTGGAATAACTTATTCAGCTAGGGGACAGTGGAGAAATTGGGGGAGCTCACCATCAAGTTGAATAGGAAAAGCGTTGAACTGCAGAAATCAGTGTGTGAGGCGGTATGTCCAATAGGCTATTGTTAGCCTCGTGTAAGTTAAAATCATTTTCTTTCTTTTCTTTATTTCTTTTCTTAAAGCAAGAAAAATCCAAAAAATCAAGAGAGTAGTGCACCTATGCATAAAAAGGGAAAAAAAAGTGAAACAATGTTACTTGCAGCTGAGAAACATGTTCATATGACCCTCAACAGGACCACGTGACTTTTCTCAAGGAGAAAAGCACGATAATGTTGAAACATGAAAAATAATCTTGGAATTTTTTGTGAGAGGAAAAATAATTGAAAAAATAAAGGCCTCACAACTATGGGTTAGGGAAAGTATACAATATAAACCATCCTACTAACTGACAGAAAGTGCCAAAAATTAAAGAGAATTTTCTAAATCCAACCAAGGAATGAGAGTTTCAAGCACTCTTTCCTAGTATGAACGTCATCTTCCTAGAAGGAAATATGTGCATAGAGTGACCAAATTCGCCCTCTATAGTGAGTTGGATCACTAAGGGAGACAAAAACGAAAATAAATAATTAATATACTCTAACTTTCTATACACCCAACAAAGTAGACAAGTTAAGCTAGTGAAAACTCAAGAGTATTAGTGAAGAAAACCTTGGAGAGCTCCTAGTAGAATTAGTAGCCTTGTTATTGAGCAAGATGAGGGGAGTGTATCTGGAGATTCAACCTCTCGATGTTCCCACACACGACAATAAGCACAACAACTATATTATTTTCTAGTAGTGGTGAGTTTTACAAAAAGCTAACTCAAAAACCCACTAAAAATGCATGTAAACAAATAACAAGCCATATAGGAGGACATAAAAAAGATATATTTGTATTATCACTAGTAATGCAATGTAAAGGCTTCAAAGGAAACACATTTTAGATATTATTCCTTAAAAAAGATACACCCAATGATAGAAAAGTGAGCTATGTGTTGGTGCGGGTTTTAGCTTCGTTCTATGTATATGAACGAAAATGCTTTGCAACCATAATACATTTAGCATTGCATATGCACTTGTGTAATAATGATGCTTAACACTATTTAACAATCAACGTACAAAAATATTACAACATGACAATACATAACAATGTATCAATTACTCATGGGACAATATAACAATTTATAACAATACACAAATGATGTGCAATTTAACAAAGTAATAAAACAACCTAATGATATACAATAAACTAATACATAATTTACAACATAGATACAATATCTAAATTTCATATATACCTAATATACAATATAACAATGCACATATTAATGTAACAAAACAATTTACAACGATATGGAAAAACAACATATAATAATATTATAACAATTTGAAACAATAGTATATAACAATAACAAAACAATTTAACAATCTAACATATAACAACCAATCTAACAACGCTTAACCATAAATAACCATGGACACTTAACAATCCAACAAGATATATGAAGCGAACGATATAACAATATATATGAGACAATATTTATAACAATTAAGAATTAACAATATAACATTATATTGGAAACGATATATATCAACCTATGCACATCAACAAAGATACACTATGATATACATGAAAGGAAACAATACCAACGATCAACACCTCTGCGCATCAACAATATATAATGTGCAATGTCTAATGGAAGAGCAATCTAGCGTTCTTTTGCAAAGAAAAGAGTAGATAACTGTGTTGGGAAAAATTGAATGAGACATGGTTGGAATTACGTAGAAGTGGAAATGGAGCAACCTGAGGAAATGGTAGAAAAGAAGGTGAATTGAAAGTGAGTGCAGGTGTATCAATTCAAGACCAATCTCCAAATTTAATTAATGGAATCAAACCATCATTTCATAATAATGCAAAACTAGAATCAAATGCACACAAACTTAAATAAAATAACAATCTAAACTAAGAAATAAAAGGTCAGGATGTGACCCGGATCAAGGGGCCCTACCCGACCTGGAAAACGCTCCTGGAGAGGTTAACTCAGACCGGAGTGATCAATGCATAGGATTACGCACGGAATTACAGCGGTAATCAATTCTTCAATTATTAAAAAAAATCAAGCCTCAGTTCTTCAATGTACAACACCATAATTTCTATTTAGATGATGATGCTCTTTAGCAATAACATTACATTTATATTACATCATGTCCCAAAATATATCTTGGGTGCATCGATTCCTTATTCTGATGGATTAGATGGACAAAGCATGCCTTGCATTCTTGGATTAGTTATACAAATAAAGAGACAGTTGCAACCAACCAAAGATTCTCATACTAATTTTGATCGATCGGGTAACCAACACAGCATTCAAACATTGTCTCCCTCGATCTTGATGGTATTCTGTGTACAAAGAGAAATGACCTGCACACAAGAGATAAATTGATGGCTAACTATAGATTTGGCGTGGAAAAATAATCTTGTTGGAAGAACTATGGAAAACGAATAGTCTTGGACTCATCTTATTCAAAATCCACGTGAAAGATTTAGCATTGGATTCGTGGAAGTAAAACCATCAACCAAACTATTTGATGTTTAAACCATACGGGGGTCGTCAAAACCCACTAAATTTGGGTGTTGTATTTTGTTTCTTCCAAACATGGACGCAACTTGCAATTTGGGCAGATTGACATTGAATAACTGAGCATAATTCTCAAACCATGCTTGATTTTGGAAAATGGATCGCCATTATTCAATATTCTATGTTGGGAACAAAACCCATGTTCTGAATTCTTCAAATTTGACCTCATCTGCATGAAAATCGAGGTAGACATTGACTGTCTGGAACTTTTGCTAATTTCGGGTTGCATTATTGTTTCTGAGATGGAGGTACACATGTGCAACTTGGGTGCGTTTTGACTCACATGAGAGCATTTTGACCCTGCGGAGAAAACCCATGTTCTCAATTTTCTCCAAGAGATGCACCAATAGGAAAATATACAATGTCAGGTACCAGAACTGCAGTGATGGTACATGAATGTTGGTACAAGAATAATTCTTCATAAACCGTCATCAATAAAACCTTTGTAAAAATCCTCTTTAATTAATTAAAACATTAGAAACTAGTTGTATTAACCACATGGATGTAAAATTGTGAATAATGAAGGTTTATGGCGTAATTGAACATGTATCATCAATGAAATGCGAGAAATGGTTTAAGAATGACGACTTTATTGGGTAGAGAATTATGACAAAAATGGAGCCCAACACTCCCACAAACCTGAGAGTTTATGTGTCCTCATGCAAACAAGGTGAATAACTTATTTACTTCTAATTCATTGTTTGTTGTTCATTGTATACTATGTTTAATTATCTCACATGAATAGGCATTTGTTATATTGTCTCTTTATTCATGTTATAGCAAGATTTGCCTCACCCTATGCAAATTCGCTCAAAAGGCCTTTTTCCATTTCCCTATGCAGACTTGAAGTCCCTTTTTGCAGTTCCTAGAGCTAAAAATAATATTTTTCCACATATACGGGCCCTTTAGTTCCATTTGAAGGCTATAAATGGGCCATATCCAAGCTATAGAAAAGATGAGAAGAATTGAACTTTGAGAGCAAAGTTACTCTGGAGAAATTATTCACTTCATATTAAGTTTGCATCCCTTTATCCTTTTAAGTTTGAACACATTGTTCAACCCCCAAGCTCTTCCCTACTTGATTGAGAACCTCATTGTCTCTCTTATATGATCTTGCCTTTGGTGGAGGATTGAAGTGGTGGAGGCCCAGTTGGAAGGGACTTAGTTTCTCAGTTTCAAACCGTGTCGACGCGGAAGTTTGTAATTCATACACTTCTGTTGATTACATTTTAATAGAAATACTATTTTCTCGTCCAATTAATGTCTTGAAAATATTTGAATTGTTATTCCATGGGCATATTTGTTATGAATATTTATGGATTATGCTATTGAATGTGCTAACTTTATATATTATCACCATATGCTTGTGTTTCTTGGTTGTTGAGGAAAAGTTGCAGGGTGTATTTCTTTGAGTCAAGTGCTCAATGGGGGACTTCATCGAACGTCTGGATGAGGTAGGCTCTTTATCTTGTCTTGTTAGCATATTTGTTTATATATAATACTTGATATTAGAGTTGATTTATGCAGTCATTTCCGTCTGTTGTGATTTACCCCATGCCATAGAGAGATTTTCCTCGTAACAGAATTGGCGACCATACTGGGGATTGAATATTGTTTTTGGGGTTTGGAGTGTTTTTCTCCTTGGATTGCTCTCATTTGTATTGAGTTTCTTGTCGTCTGATTGCTTGACAGCCTCTGTTCATTTTGAGTCTGAGTTTCTTAGCCTTATCCTTAACTTGGCAGTGTTGTAATAGATATATGCGAGTTTTTTTCCTGACAATCGCATACATATGTGTGTTGTCCTTCTACAAGAAACGTATATACATGGTTTTCTCCTGAACAATCATGTACATCATTCTTGTGTGCTTGGTTGTTGAGTTTGATGTTTCTTGGGTAAGTTTTGATGGTTGTTGAGTCTTGTTAGGTCTCTGTTATGATTGTTAAGTGCCTGCAGATTGATAGGAAACCTTTCTTTGGTTGAATTTTTGGGTGATGCCTTTCTCATCATCATTTTCATTGATTGTCCTTGCATCTTGGGCTAGGTGTTTTCTTCTTGATATCATACTTGGTTTGTCTATGTTTACATACAGTGGAATATTTATATCAAGCTATTGTTAAGTCCTTGCATTTTCATTCTTTTATATTGAAAATACAAAAATAATAAACAGTTTGCATTGTTGGCATTTGATATTTTGGGTTCTTATCATTGATCTTAGTACATGTACGGAAAGATTGCATCTTATTTTGAATTGTAGAATTAAATTGAAAATTGCATTTTGAAAAGCTTATCATTTATTAAGAATCGAAGTTAGGACTTTGCATTTTATTCATGATCATTGATTTTACTTGCTAAGTCATAACATCATCAGTTTCATTACCGCACCTTTTTGAGTAATCAAGGCCACTAAAAGCAACTCTTGTAATTTAAAATTGATTAGAAACGATTTTATTTTCTAGGGTGCACAAACTAGCTTAGGATTTAGAGCCTTGGAATAGGATTTTGTGAGTAAACTTCTCCAAGGCTATTAAATCAACATATGTGTCTAACTAAGGGAGTGGTGAAATCCATTGTATAATTGGTGACGTCAACGGGCTCTCCTTACAGCAGAGTTAAGCACAAGCTCGCGTGAATTTGGTTGAAGGGATATCCCCCCAATACCTTCTTAACGTCAAATATATTTCTGGGGATCTATTGGTATATGGGGATCTTCCTAGTACCTTTACCTTTGTGAGAGGTGGTGCTTTCGAGGTTTTGGGATTTGTTACCCTACCCATACGGTAGACTTGAATTACGACTATTCTCTTGTGCATCGGTTATATCGTGGTTTCTTAGTTGCTTGACATAGGTACCACATAGGTTACTTGTAGAGGTTATTTTGCAGGTACCTTGGGTCATATAAGGGTTGTACAACACACAGCCTTTATGGAGGATTACCTCTCCGGGGGGATCTAACCAACTAGTTTTTAAGCCCACGAGGGCCCTTATAACTGATTATGATACCTCTGATCTTTTACAGGGAGTCTCAGGCCCCTCTTGGGTGAGGCATACCTACTTTAGGGAGGGAGGCCCCTTTCAGCCACTTTATCTTTTTTGTGTGCATATTGGCATTTTGTTTATTTTGGTGTGATATTTGATTACTAGTTGGCCTTAGGATTTGTTTTTATATCTCAAGTCTTAAGTCATCGTGGAGCCAAACCAGCTTCCCCATAGGTCTTTCCGTCTGTTACGATTACCACCGCATCTTGATTCTTTGCCTTATAAAAGGTGTAAAGTTATCAAACGTGGTACACACACCTCCACTTACCAGACTTGTGATCATACAAGGATGAGTATTGAATCGATTCAGAAATATATTGGGAGTCCTTCAAATCCCATACCAACTATAGTTAACGGTACTCCTTTGACACCTTCAACCACAATGGTTGTAGTGCCAGAGGTTCCTATCGTCACTCTTGTTCATCCTCTATTGAATGCTCAACCTATAGCCACGAACAGTTTATGGTCCCTTTGTCACTCGTCGGGATACAATATTTAGTCCATCCCTACGACCTCTAGCCCTTTTTCTTATGGTATGTTGAATTTCACATTGCAATTTTCATCCTCCATCCGAGCATCTAATACGAATACTAGTATTGAACTTGGGGGCATGGCTCCTTCACATACTCCATTTTCGTTTGGCGGTGCTCATATCCCACAAATGACTCCTACAGTTGGAGGCCTTCCTCCTTTTCACCCCGGGTCTAATCATGGTCCTAATTCTCCTGGATGGAGTAGTCAACCTGGTGGAAAAGTTGTTTCTTACGGTCCGTCCTTTACACCTACCTCCTCTGCACTGATTCCAACCAACACATTTGGCATGACGAATCCACCTCTATACTCTGGATTCACACTCAGGGAAGGTCAGTTTCATACCTTGGGAAACCCCTAACCTGGAGCTACTCCGACTAGGGGAAATTTTTACAACCCGCATCATAACGTTCCTACTAGAATGGTGCCCAACCAACCCTTCATGAATCAGTTCGGAGGAGGGTCTTACAATCCCGGACAGGGCCATGGTGCATACTAGAACCCTGGATGGGTTGTGATTCCCCAACAACAATATTTCCCGAGAGCTTGGGGCCTCAACAACTTTTAATAAGATGGTTTTAGTCTTCCTCAACAACCTCCAATTGTCGGTTAGTTATGATGTCGGCATAGAACTTGTGTCAGCCTTCCGTCAGGACAAAGCCACCCATATCTCGGATTACATCCAAGAGTGGCGTAGATGGAAGAGGTTGATCAAGGCTTACATACCTCCGGAATTCCTGCTAGAGTGGTTCCTTAAGTCTCTACAGCCTTATATATTGAAGGATGTTTCTACATCTAGGGCTACATCTGAGGAAGAAGTGATTTTTAAAGCCCAACAATTATATCTTATATACGCTCAGTCAAGTATGTTATACGAAATTCTTTCGGATGCACCAAGGTCAAACTATGACCCTAGAAAAAAGCTCGGGCCTCATGTCGATGGCATTGTAGGCTCCGCCAATGTGAAATCTACAGACTTAGTGACAATACAAATGAAAGAGTTGTCTCTAAACCAGTATGTAGGAGGGCCATCTTTGTTTGTGTCCTCCACTCCAACTCAGTCGGTGGATGTACATTATGTGCAATCGTCGACCAACCAGAATGGTAACCAACAACCAGGAGGGAATAAAAAGAAAGTACGTGGTAACAATCGTAAGGGTGGAAAGAATAGTAATAAACCCAAGGACAATGGTAATAATGAGAATTCGAATAATAATGTTGGTGAGGGAAAGAGAGAAAAGCGGAAGGTGAATTTTCCCTGCAATCTTTGTACAGACGATCGCCTTACCCACTTGTGCCCCAAACTTACGAAAGTTGCTAGGCTTTTATCTCTACTAGCCACTGTGCTAACTAATCCTTTTCCACATAATCCACACATGGACTCAAGCTCCTCGAATGTTGGAAATGCGGTGATTGGAAGTCAAAACCCACCGACGCAAGACAGTGACCGTCTATGCATCAATATGGTTAAGTCTGAGGCTAATGTAGCCACTCAGTCTCGCTATTATAGTTCTTCACAGACTGTACATGATCTAGAGTCTCCCCCTCCTCTAGAGACACCTTTACAGATCAAAACATTAGAGCCCCTGCCTCGTATTCTGAAAGGATTACTCAAGCGCTCTACCCACAATCATAATGCTAGAGCCGCCTAGAATTACTCTATTGTTGAGGATCTAGATCAAACCCCTTGTGCGATGTTGGCTCTGGAGGTACTCCAGACGTGTGATTCACAGAGGAATGCCTTGTTATCTGCACTAGGAGCTATAAATCCTTATGGCTCTAAGGTTATCAAGTTTGACGTCACATGTGTGAAGCCTCGCTTTCCTTACCATGTGGCATTTCAAATCCACGTGGGTTACTCAAAGTATACCATCAATCGTACTATTATTGATGAAGGCACTGCAACATGCATGATGTCCCTAGTCTGTTGAAAATCCCTTGGCTCTCTGACCCTCTCTCAATCTCCAACCATGTTGACTGCTTTTGATGGTCATTCTTTCCACCCTCACGGTATTCTTCTTACCTTCCCGGTCTAGTTAGGTGGGAATACGATGGAGGTGGATGTCGAGGTGGTTGATGTGCCTCTCGACTATAACTTGTTACTAGGATGCAATTGGACTTATGCTATGATAGAAATCATATCGTCCGTCTTCCATACTCTTTTCTTTCCTCACGATGGGAAGATCGTGATGATCGACCAGTTATCCTTTGAATATTCTATCCCTAATGCATCGGTTGGACCGTCAATCCCCGTGATCGACAATTCTCAGCTGACAACTGATAATATCGGTGTCAGTATGTATTCATCCCTTATGGGTACCTTCAACTTCATGGCATCGGTTCATCATATCTATGCCATGTCCAGTAGGTCTGCTTCATCAATGAGGTCCGTTCCTTTCCGCACTTCGTATTTTAATGTTCCTTAGACCCTACCTTCCTCGACTACATCTTGTGAAGGTAAGCCACATACTATAATGGCTATGCCACTATTGATAGTAGAGATAGTGTATCAGGTTGTTCTTGACTCTTCCGCCGATCCAGATCTTGTTACCTCGCAGATGGACGAGTAGGATCTTGTTCTCAAGCCTGTATGGGCCACTTCATCGTCTTAATCACGTGATTGTCTTGATGATACTTTACCCTCGAATGAAGCAATAGTAGAGGCGATGAGTGGTTCTGACAGGCCATGGGATGATATGCACCATCTCTCTTATTTTCTCCCAGAGCATGCTATAATCGAACAAGATTATTTTAGATCTACCTTGAGAGAGATAGTCAGTCACGTCGTAGTTCCACTTGATACGCACGGCATTTATGTCGAAGGAAACATGGTGAGTATCTCTCATATCATCACGATCGATATGTCTCGTATTCCTAGCAAGGTTGAAAATGTATACATCAGTTTGGATTGTTTGTCATAATAAATTATGATTTACACCGAGCTCTTCAAATAATTTTGCAATGTATTTGCTTGGTCATATGAAGAGATGCTAAGAATTGACCCTCGAATTTTTGAAAATGAGATTAAAACATACCTGGATTCTAAACATGTTCGGCAACAACTTAGAGTTGTCAATCCTAGGAAGGCCCCTGTTATTAAGGTAGAAGTAGAAAAATTTCTTAATGTTGGCTTTATCTACCCAGTTCCCTTGACTAAATGGGTATCCAATCTCGTTCTTGTGAATAAAAAGTAAGGAACCATCCGTATATGCATGAATTTTCTTAACCTGATAAGGCTTGTCCTAAAGACAACTTCCTGACACCCTTCATTGATCATATTCTCGATGAGTGTGTGGAAAGCAAAGTTTTTTCTTTTATGGATGGATTTTCAGGGTATAACCAAATTCAGATTAAGCCCGACGACCAACATAAGACGGCATTTATTTTTCCTTGGGGTACATTCGCATACTAGAAGATGTCTTTCGACCTTAAGAACGTTGGAGCAACCTTCCAATGAGCTATGACCTTCGCATTTCATGATCTCAAGCATATAGTCGAAGCCTGTCTCAACGATCTCGTTGCTCACTCCCATAGGAGAGTGGATCACCCTACACACCTTCAGCTATTTTTTGAAAGATGCCACCATTATCGCATTCGTTTGAACCCTCATAAATGCATATTTTGCATTAGGTCAGGTCGAATTATAGTATTTTTAGTCTCTGAGACTGGGATCATGGTGGATCCATTAAAGGTTGAGGCATACTTCGATTGCCTCCCCTGCACACTATTCGTCAACTTCAAGGTTTACAGGGAAAAGCTAACTTTTTACGATGGTTTATAGTGAACTATGCCAATATTACTAAGGGTTTCATGCATCTTTTAAAGAAGGACACTCCTTTTATCTGGGATGAGTGATCCTAGGAATCCTTCGATGCTTTGAAGAAATCCTTGGTATCAACACCTCTGCTGAAGTCTCTTGACTACAGTAAAGATTACTTGCTTTATATCGCCACCTCTAAAGAGACGATTGGTATGGTGTTGGTTCAGGAGGATGACAAGCTCCGTGAGCACATCATTTACTATCTCATTTGAAACTCAATCAGCCCTAAACTCAAATATTCTCATCTTGAAAACCTAACTTTGGTTGACATTCACGCAGTTCAACGATTATGACACTATATATTGTTTTAAAAAACTATTTTGTTTTCTGATGTCAATCCATTTCAATATGTCCTTACTAGGTGTATCATAAGAGGAAAATACAATAAATGGATTTTCATTTTACAAGAATTTGATCTCGATTTCACTTCTGTGAAATCCAAGAAATCGCTAGTTTTTGGAGAGTTAATATCCGACTTCCCTCGGTTAGATGAGGATGTTATTCATGTTGATTCATTTGTGGATGAACACATTTTCCTTGTCTCGTCGTCAGACCCCTAGTATGGAGATATTGTTGTCTATCTTCAAACTTTGAATCTCCCTCGCCATCTCTCGAGAGATGACCGACGACGTATACGATACCAAGCTAAGAGCTACCTTATCATCGAAAACACTTTGTATCGTTGAGGAGTTGACAGTATCTTGTGTTGTTTCCTGACTCATGAAGAAGTTGAGTATGTTCTGAATGATTGCCACAGTGGGGCTTGTGGTGGTCATCTATCTGGGCTTGCGACAGTCTATAAACTTTTGTGAGTCGGTTGTTTTTGGATGTATGTTTTTAAATATTGTGTCGAAGTGGTTAAGAAGTGTCGCCCCTGCCACATGTTCACTCGAAAGATGTGCTTGCATCCATCCCTTCTCCATCCAATCATTACCATCGGTCCCTTCACCAAGTGGGGGTGGATTTTGTGGATTGCAACCCAACTTTGATTGGGGGGCATCAACACATTATCATGGTCGTGGACTACTTTACTAAGTGGGTTGAGGCCATGCCTATAGTTAAATCCGATGGTAATACTATTGCATTCTTTGTGTTCAATCAAATTATAGCCAGGTTCGGAATCCCGAATGAGATTGCCATTGATCATGGCAGTCACTTTCAAAACAAAATGATGAAATAATTAGCATTGAAACTGGGGTTTAAACATGGTCATTCTTCCCCTTACTACCCCCAGGAAAATGGACAAGTAAAGGCCGTGAAAAAGTCTCTTAAGACCAACTTGCAGAAAACTGTCGGCCATAGAAAATATGACTAGTATATCATGCTTTATCCAACAATTTGGGTATACCAAACCTCAGTTAAGACTTCCATCGGTTTTTCTCCTTTCCAGTTAGTGCATAGTGTGGAGTCGATCCTACCTATTGAATGTGAAATCCCTTCTCTTAGATTGGCAGTTGTGCTCCTATCTGATACTTCTTATCTCGAACAACGCCTCGTACACCTAGAGAGTCTAGATGAGCAGCAACGAGACACCTCCACGACTATCAAAGTGAATAAACGACGTGTCAAGGTCCAATATGATAATTTTGTCTGTCCTCGGAAGTACGCTGAGGGTGACTTGGTCCTTCTATATGGCCAAGACAAAGAACCATTAGGGGCAGGCAAGTTCAAACCCATGTGGAACGGTCCCTATATTGTGTGACGTGTCTTAGAAAAAGGAGCCTATGAATTAGAAGATTATGAAAGGAATATGTTGGTTGAGCCCAGGAATGGGCTCTACTTGAAAAGATATTACGCTTGAGCCCTAAGCCTGGGCGTAACTCTTTGTATACTAATGTATTTTAGTGTATATATATTTTCCCTCTTTCTTATCTTCGGCTTGCTTATCGACTTTTCTCTTGGTTGGCAGATGTCAACATAGTCTTCGGTCTACCTAGGATTCACATACGGGGCCATTCGTCATACACGAAACTTGGATTCGTTGCTTGGTTTGTTTACTCACCCGAGGGTCCACTGGTGTCTTCAGGTGACATTTTCCTAGGGCCATCAATGAATAATGTGGCCGAATATAGCGTCATTATAGAAATTTTGCACGATGTCATTTCACATGGTATTTCTCTCTTTAGAAGTTCACCTAGACTCCCAGTTAGTAGTATGTCAGTTGAACGACATTTACCGTGTGTGAGACCCTACTTTACTCCGATGATTCGTACAAGTATGAATTTTGGAACGACATTTTGATTTTATTACTTATCATCACATACCTAGAAGTTCTAATTGTGTATCTGATGCATATGCTAATTTTGTTTTAGATTGGCATTTGTCACATAACTAAAGCAAAGAAAACACTTTCATCAATGTACGTCAAAGACCAATGTTTTTATATATATTTCATCTCTCCAAAAAATATGGTGTTATAGTACAAAATTGGGGCTCGCACCCTCAAAATACATATACGGTCGATCATACAATAATCACCACATATATGCTTGTGGCGTCGGATGTGTGTCATGATAGCATACTATGGCATTTGTGAGACGTCGAAAGAGTCGTACCCAAGCACGGGGCACACCTACCACCTGTCATTGCATCGCCTCCGGCAGATCCTCTACCTGAACCATGTGAATCCTTTGCATCAAACGAGATAGGTTTCCCTGCACATTTTGAATCACTCTATCAGCATCCCCTCCCACTAGCTCATCCCCCCAGTGCCTCCATTGGTGTCATGGAAGTCTATCTAACCGTCGTGGACCCACGTCTGTGTCACATACATGTTTAGTTAGTACTTGACATCATACAAAAATATTTTTGTTTTCTTATAAAAAAATACAAAAAAAATGAAATATTCAAAAACTTTTGCATACCTATGTCTTCGTAGGCGGAACTTGGTGGTAACGGCATGTCCAGATCTCCTCTGAAGTCAATCCATGCATAAGGGTAGTCCTCCATAGCCATCATATGCCGACTCCACCAGAAGAAAAACTCGTCGTTGTAGGGTGTTGGCACCCTACCACCTCCCTGTCACCTCATCACCTTGGTCAACCATTCCATGGTTGGATCGCGAGGTCCATGCGAAACAATCTCAACTCTGGGGCCCAAGCCTAGAACTCGCTCAAAGAAAAAACTACACACAATAGACGTGAACCCAAAGTTCCTCTTTCTACCCAGTTTGCAGTCTGTTAGTTGGCTCTTCATGTTGGCCAGCAGTGAGGTGCACCAATCATAAACCATGGGTCACAAGTACTCCACTGAATAGAACATAAGTGACCTCGATTCCTTGTGCAAATAGGTCGACCCTGTGATCCATGTCAACACTAGGACAACAATATTGAGACTTGGATTGTTGATCGCTCTAATAGGGAATTGTCTCCCTACCTTCTCGGCCCCTGCAATGCAATGAGTGGCTATGTAATCCTCTATGCTCCTGCCACTCCTAGCTCCTTGGGATGTGAGGTTGAATACCTCACCCCGACGCGACAATCCTGTCAAGAAGTATATGTCCTCGACTTCAATCCTCGATTGTTTCCCATCAAGGTTGAAGGTCTTTGTTTCTGGTTCCCAGTAGTTCACTAACATCTGGAGCAGTCTCACTTGATCCCTCATGCCTTTGAGATCCCAAAACTTATATAACCCACATCTTTTTAAATCCATTTGGGCCCTTGGACCTCTCTCCACTGCAACATCCACCTCTTCATTCTCTCTTTCTCTCCACTCTAGCACCATCCTCCAAGATTAAAACCATTTTTTGAGTTAGTAACATTTTAAAAACCATATCCACGGACTTGTACGCTAGCTATAGTCACCTATAGGGCTTATTAAACGTTCGACGTTTTGAAAACAGTCACGTATAGGTCTGCGTATACGCAACCCAGTGATCTACACCCTGTGTATACCCTAGTTTCTAAGTTTTGCCTTAAAATACTCAAAAAAGGAGACACAATTGCAAATATTAATCCACTAGAAATAAAGCGAGAAGCAAGATGAATTACCTGGTCGAGATGGTTGTTGATTCCGCCACTCATGGCTCTCGCAATCATCAATTGAAATTCGGGGGCAATTTGGTCCAAAATGCACTATTTGGGTAAAAAATACAAATGGTATAGTAAAATTGGTTTTTTTTACTATTTATAGATAAACTTACCCACTTTACATAGTTTTTACTAATATTTTGGCCTAATTGACTAATACAGCAGTGGATGGAGTTGGTTTTGGTGGTTTTATCCAGGGATTCTTGTGGTTTTTATCTCCATGTCACTCGTTCGTATGTTTAGACATGTATTTTTCGTCAACCAGCATACAGGATAGGTCACCAATCCATTATGCACATTTGCATCATCCTATGATTACAGCTCATATGCCTTAGGTATGAACCCATTTAGTAGTGACACAAGACCTTCTTTCTACAACTAGAAGTGTCTTTATTGAATGGTAGAGACTTACCAAACATGGGTGCCCTAGTTAGATCCTATGCGCCATTCAGTGCCCATGCAGATATTTTTGTCCGTAGGACCGAGAGCCCCTTATAGATAATACATGACTTTGCATTTCAACCTCATTTATTACTCATAAGCATGCTGACCTATACCTAGCGAGACTCCCAATGAGTCTGGTTTAACCTCTTTTCCGACTCTCTCAAAAAGAGAAAAGATTGTCGAGTGAACTTGTCTCTTTCACACTCATAAATTGGATTCGAAAGGACATTTATTTGGTGTAAGTTTACCCCTTTTTCAAACCAAGTAGACTAAGATTACAAAAAAAGAACATTTTTTCGCGTTAAGTTGTAATTGCATCTCATTATCTTGCTTGCAGTATTGATCCTATTGTTGGTTCTTGCTTTTTCATTATAATCCTATCACATCAGCAGTTTGCATCATCAGCCAAGCAGAGCCTTGTTTATATCCTTTGCATCTTGACACCCTATACCCCAAGAGGAACCATTCCCCCAAGTGTCCATATCCTGCATGCACCTCCTTGCATTGAGCATAGGTATGTTCCACTGTTGGAACTAGTTGCTTACTAGCAACACTCGTTTCCTCCTCTGTATCATAGCATTCATTTGACTATGAAAAAACAAAAAAAGATGGGAGGGAAAAGAATATTATCTTATATTGGCAGCAGTCTTGTCGCCTTTGAACATAGCAAAAAATTTTGATTCCACTTGTCATCAAAATTTTGGGTTTAGCATGATCTTAGGAAGTTGAGCTCGTTATTTAGATTTTACTCCCCTGACTGTTTACTCTTCCAGTCCCTATGGAGAGTTTGATTGGTGCCTCATGCATCACAAAGTTTCATCATTGAGTCTATGCTGGTAGAATCTTCCATATATCTCATGCTCTTATTCAAAGGATGTCTATCAGCTCGTGTTGGTCATTCCTCGGAACTCTTGACTTTACATGTCGGCCATACCCTCAGTGTGTCTAAGAGTTACATGAATTTGTATTCCTATCATGCACCCTCGTCCTACTTTCATCATTGGTAAGTAACCTTGAACCCATCAGTCGCCATTTCATCATTGATCACTGACTGGGGGGTTTCCCTTTTGTTCGATGGAAAGAAATCTATTCACACATTGGGATTCATCCAATGTCTTGGATGCCATTAGCCTTATTGGTGATTTCTTCGCCTTTGTCGGAATTTTTTCTTATTGGTTGTTATTCGGAGGATATTTTTCGTGTAATGCTTGCATCTGGAACACACGAAAGATGCAAAGGATCGTTCGTTCATGAACATATTCTTCATCTGATTTCCTCCAAATAATCAAGCTCCTGCTTGTTGGGTATGTGTTATTTCTTTGCATGTGTGTGTGTGGGCACGTCAGATATGACAATTGTGTCTGCATCCGAATTAAGGGATTAGGGTTTTGGTATCTACGGAATACCTAAAAACATTGTATATATTGTATGGTGAATGATGAAATTCGATATAATGAATATAAGAAAGGTTTTCCCGTTTGAGGGTTTTCGGTATAAATCTTTGTGTACTATGTCAATGAGCCATTGATTAAATTTTGTTTTTCTTAAGAATCTATATGCATTGCTTTACTTCACAGGTTTAAAACTTACATGTGGTATCAGAGCTCATTTTTGGCTTCAGAGGGACGCCTTTGTTGTTGAGGGTTTGGCTCGGTCTTGATAGATCAAGTTTATCTTGGGTCTGTAATAAACCTGGGCTTAGTGGGAGCTTTTGCAATGGTGATTTGAGTGCAGAAAGAGAAATGGTGAGTTCTTCTAGAGTCGAGATAGAGAAGTTCAATGGTAAAAACTTTGAGCTATGGAAGCTAAAAATGGAGGACCTTCTTGTAGACAAAGAACAATGGATCGTTGTGGATCCTGGTACACAGCCTATGAGTACACCATCTACTAGCACACAGGATACTGGTATACAACCTACCAATACACAAACTACCAGTACACCACCTACTCGTATGTTGAAGGAAGATTGGGAGAAGTTTGAAAGAAGAGAAAGGAGTACTATTCGACTCTACCTGGCAAATTCGATGTTGTTGAATGTCTCAGGAGAATATACAGCCAAGGAACTATGGGATAAGTTGGGGAATTTGTATCAATCAAAGTCCCTGGTAAACAAGTTGTTTCTTCGAAAGAAGTT
>JZKD02S0404962.1:32797-75967 GCA_000966675.3 Picea glauca | reverse complement strand
AGTGATGGTGAATGGTATGAGTGTGGAGAATGGTTTGTGAAATGATGGAGATGGTGGAAGTATGAACTTGGGCACTTTTATACTATGTATCTTATATTCATTTTAAGACATATATTTCCTTGTGGTTCTTTTCTTGGATAGGAAACAATGACTTCATCTTCATATTTAGAAAATTTGTGTGACTTAGGAATGATTTATGATGTATAAGGAGAAGACACTATACATGTTTCTCTTTGTATATGTACTTGTATACCACATATTTTCTTTTTATTGCTTGATCAGAGTATTTATGTACTTGTGGTTCTTTTGCTTGAATAGGAAATAATGACTTCATCCTCTTATGCAGAACATTCAGATAAAATCTTAGGAATGTTTTATGATGTACAAGGAGAAGACATTATTAATGTTTCTTCATATTTGTATATCTTTTCTTTAATTCATTCGATGGTCTTATAATCATAGTATAAAGTTTATTATAGATGGTGGATTGATCGTTGGCGATAAGTGATGATGTGTAGTGGAGTGTGGAGTGGTTATGCATCATATTTTCAAAATTCTTAGTAAAATAAAGAGATTTGTACATTTTTTACCTCAAGTTACCTTTGTTGTGAATTTGGATGCACGTTGTAGAATGAAATGGAAATTATGCAGATCAAGATGAAAGATTTGTGGAACCATGATGTGGACCAGTTGAAAATTGAATATGAGGCGGAACAAGGCTAAGAACTGTTGAAAAAATGAAAGAGAATTGGCCACCCACCTATTTTTTAACATGAAATAGATCATGCTGCCAAACTGGTTAAACAGATCCAACCCCTCCAACAACAGGTTCATAACAACCTTCAACAAGCTAAGCAGGAAAAATTCTTCAGCAAGACAAGCAACTCACCAAGGTTCATATTCAACAAAAGATTCCCCGAGGACTTCATGCAATGGAGACCATTTATTCCTAAGGGGGAGGATTGATCTAGACTGAAATCAGTGGCCACCCACCTATTCCACCGGCTCAAAATAGAGGTTTCCACCTTGGCAGTTTTTCTATAAATTTTGGGTCCTAAACTTCTAGGACCGTTTTGAGGCCCTAAAAAGTGTTTTATGGGCCCACTACATTCACACTATAGGATTTATCCACATTGTGATGGAAAAATGTGTATTCCTCGGATATACCTTTCAAACGAGCTATCGTGCGCCCCAAACGAAGATTGTGTGCAAAAGTTACGCCCTTGGGAAGTTGGCATACCAAATACCCCCATAGGGGCCCACAAACCTTTTGGTGTTTCATCTTCTGGGGTTAGGGTTTTGGATTTTATTTATGTTAAAAAGGTCGTTAGAGCCTCATTGTAACCATCATATTCTTCTTGTGAATGAGCGTATCTATCACATCTCTTCTTAGAGATAAGTTTCCACCATTCTAGCAAGTTCATTCACTCTATAATTTTACAGTTTCTGTACATTCATTTCATTAATAAAAATTGTGGATTATTGTATATTTGTGTTTTGAGCAACATATATGTGTATTTACTTATTACATTTTCGCCTTCATTTTGTTCTCAAAATAATCTGGATCATTGGGCACCTTTATACTATGTATTTTATATTCATTTTAAGACCTATATTTCCTTGTGGTTCTTTGCTTGGATAGGAAACAATGACTTCATCTTCTTATTTAGAACATTCATGTGACTTATGAATGCTTTATTATGTATAAGGAGAAGATGTTATAAATGTTGCTCTTTGTATTTTTACTTGTATACCACATATTTTATTTTTATTTCTTGATCAAAGTATGTATGTACTTGTGGTTCTTTTGCTTGAATAGGCAACAATGACTTCATCCTATTATACAGAACATTCAGATAATATCTTAGGAATGTTTTGTGATGTACATGGAGAAGACATTATGAATGTTGCTTCGTATTTGTATAGCTTTGTTTTCATTCTTTCCATGGTCTTATAATCAGAGTATAAATTTTATTATAGGTGGATTGATGGTTGGTGATAAGTGATGATGTGTAGTGGAGTGTGGAGTGGTTACGCATCATATTTTCCAAATTCTTAGTAAATTAAAAATATTTATACATGTTTTACCTCACGTTACCTTTGTTGTGAATTTTGATGCACGTTGTAAAATAAAATGGAAATTATGTGGAACAAGATGAGAGATGTGTGGAACCGTGATGTGGACCAGTTGAAAGCTGAATATGAGGTGGAGCGAGGCTGAGAACTGTTACAAACATGAAAGAGAACTGAAGTTGATCTATTGAAAGAGGCAAAATTGGATCCCGTTGAAGGAAGGAAAAAACATTGGTTGAGATAAATTGAAGATGTTGGAGGTGCTGAAAAAAAATTGAAGATCTCCCCCAAACCCAAGGGTTTGCATGTCCTCATGCAAATTGTTTAAGACCAAGTGGCAATATTCTATTGAAACATACAGATACAAGAAATCAAACTACTGCAAGATTTTTTTGATACCATGAAAACATATAGTCTTCGTCCTTTATCCCCTATTGATACAATTTGATCTATGTGAATGGATTTGCTTGATGTCGAACATAGAAATAAAGCATTGGATTACCGGCCATTAATGTATGTCGTTAACCAATGCAAGACAACTCACCAGTGATTAAAATGATCATCAAGGTACCTAAGTACATATTGACAGGCACAAGTGGATGTGTTGACATCGAGTCACCTGCAAGATCTAACGATCAAGGGACATCGATGTATTCCCATGATTGTTAGCAAGGAAATATGCCATTAAGGCATGCAGACTCCAAGGTACTTTTACATTCTCTAACCTCAATCACAAATGATGTGTTGGAGTCGATGGGATGAGATTTGTTGGGAGGTGGGCCTTAAGGAATCCCACATCAGTCGGTGCAAGTACAAAACATAAATGATTTGAAGAATACAATACAAGATTTGGACCAACATAAACTTACAGATCTTATTGTGAATCTTGCCCACCATGAGTCCTGGTTTTCAAACATGATTCATGTCTAGTTGCTCCAGTTACCCAGTTTTCACAACTAGAGTTATTTTTCTCTTTACTATTCTATTTGTTTTATTTATTACAATGTCCTGCTCTACTTGAAAAAAGGAAACCATTTTCTCAAGTGTAGGAATATTTCCAGTGAAGCCATGTGCTTAACAGGATTACAAATATATTCATACTCGGGTTTGAAAAATATTCTTTAATGTATACCAAATCATGAGGAACCAGTTGCTTTGAGTGATGTGATGCGAAGAGTTGTTGAAGAAGAGAGTGGTGCTTCAATTTGATGATTGTCTGGAACCAATGTTCAATATAGTCATGGATTCATTGGTTCACTTCTTCATTTGGATCACTTTGTATGTCCTCCTCGACCAAGCCAGACATATCTTCTTGATCAACTTCTTGAATATATAAAGGATCTGATGATTGGCATGGTGGAAATTCCTTGGTCTCAATTTCTATCGTCTGTTATCCATTCGATGTAGTATATAGTTGTCTAATCGCTTATGTAAATTGGCAAGGATGATCAGGGGGAGATTCTATATGTGGCTCATGGAACTTTTGGTTGTCTATCACTTCCCAAAGTAAGCTTATGTCTTGATATTATGGTAGTTGCAGGAGGTATTAACCTCTACGTGTAACCTTTGATGAGTCTAGAATATTTCAAGAAGCAAGAGAAACCCTAGAAGGTTAGGAAATAACATTAGAAGACAAGTCCACTCAAGATAATAATTTATATTAAATTATTATCCTCTAGAAGTAGAAGTCATCCCAGTTAAGTCATTTGGAGGACTATAAATAAGAGGGCTCTAGAGCTCATTTATCACACACACTCTCACAACTGCATAAGGACAAGTGGTGTGCATGACTACAGGAGAGTTGCAGTTGTTGTAGTGGTGACTTGGTCTTTGGCTATGGTTAGAATTTTTTCTTGGTTATGGTTTGAACTTTCTACTAGGTACGCTAGCTCTGGAGAGAGGTACGCTACCTTGGTTGGCTATTGGTTCTAGGGTTTTCTTCTAGAATTATTCTATCTGTCAAGGTTAAGGTGCTTAGGGGTGGCATTTGTGCCTATGATTGGGTGACAATATTGAGATATTGACTACGGTGAAATGAGCACACCTATTATTCTAACAGGTTATGGGCCCACACTATCTTTGGACAGTCTAACCATTGGAAGGTAAATTGGGAGGATTTGCTCAGTTGCACTTGCAGTCAAAGTTTTTGTTGTAGCAACGAAACGCTAACCCTAGTGTTGATGAACCTTAAGTGAAGCGGTTGACCTAATTCCTGGATAACCTAGTGTGCCTTAACCTAGCGCACCTCCTGGCACTCTCAGCAAGCCACGATGTAAATTTTGAAATTTTGTTCAAAGTCAAAGGTTGACCAAGTCAAAGAAATCATGACATACTTTATGAAGTCAAAAAAACAAGTTAGAAGGGGTTTCTAACTCCATAGCATTGAAGACAAGAATTGACCTCATCCTTGCCAAGAATAAAGTGTTGGATATTGTGAAAGGAAAGATCATAGAACCATAGTTTGAAGTGGGAAAAGAGAAGGAACCTCAGAACGTGGCAATCATGAAGACATAAGACCTAGCATGAAGAAAGTGTATGTTGTGCCCAAGAGAGATCTACTGAAAGGAACATTATGAGGTTTACCAATCCTTTAGCAGCTAAACCATTGGTCCAACAAATTCATTCTAAAGGTTTACCGTCATAGTTGGGTAACAAAAGTATGTACCTATACATGTTCTTTTAATTTGTATCATTAGCATGAGTGTGTTTGTAGCGAATGTACAAGGGATATTGTCCAAGGAAGTGATATTGGATTCAGTATATTCAGAAGACCAATACACTCTCCAGGTTTGACTTTATATGTCTCTAAATATTATGGCATTATAAGTCAACTTTAGTCAAGATATTATAAGGTTGAGATCATATTCTCTAACTCAATTTTATGTCAAGAAAGCATATTGTTTTAAGTATAAGGGACATGTAGGAAAGGATAATTGTCTCAGAAGAAAAGCAATTCAAGTGGAACAATAGCAAGACTTAGGGTTATTTCATGAAGGTTAACATGAAGATGTCTTTCCAAATGGGAAACAATCAAAATAGATAGAAACAAACTTAAAGAGACTCAGAGGGAGTCGAACTCGGAGGAAGTCAGTAATCAAAAGGAAACCATAATAGGCTTGTGACACTTTGCAGAAAGCAAAGAGAGATGCAGCAGACGGAAGCATGGACTCTCTCAAATAGAGGTAATTGATTGTGGAATTTCATAAACATGCAGTCTCAGAATAAAAACAAGGAAGTTCTAAATATTGCTCATTCAGGCATGAAGCCGAGATTAGGAGGGAGCTAATCCCAAAAGATATGATCCATTGAATAATATGTGAATACTATGAGGTATATGTCCATGTTATTCATTGGAAGTAGTAGCTATGATAAGCATCACATGTTTAGCTTGACTCTAGAAGAAGTCTTCTTTGAAAAGAAGCCTTGAATATCCTTGGTTGCCCATCTAAATTTGTGTTCCTATGGAATAAGGAAAAATTTGGAGCCTTCAGGAAGGAAGGGAATGGAATCTATAAGATATTCCATGGACTCTGATGTTGAAAATAAACATGAATATTTCAAGAAAGAAAGAAAGGCTAGAACAACAAAATTGAACCAGTTACTATACCAAAAATCATAAGACTACTAGCATGATTTGAATCCACTAGAAGCAATCAAGAAAAAGGAATGTAAGGAAGTTGTGATGAAGAACAATGTATGTGAAAAAATGTGAAAAATACTTATAAATGTAAGCATTGATAGATACAAGGTGATATTCAAGACTAGAGGATTCTCCCAGAAGGAGGGAGAAAACTATGGTGACAAATTGTTTCAGTAAACCATATATACCTCTATCTAAGCCATTATATCTCTTGCAGTATCCATGGATTGCAGTTTACATCAGTTAGATGTAAAATATTGTTCTTCCCAATAGAGCAATTGAGGAAGAAGAATATGTAGAGCAAGCTTAAGGTTTTGAGGTATACCATAAAGAGACCCTTGTATGCATATGGAAGAAGACCTTGTATGGATTCAAGCAACTTGGTGTAGAGCCTCTCATGTACAACAGAAGTGTGGTGAAAACTTCCTATGACAAAAGAAGTGTATTGAAATGGTTCTTTAGAAGTATGGGATAATGGATTGCAAATCCATGGAAAACTCCCATGATTACAGATCTAAAGAATTTGAGAGACTCTGATCTAGTAGACTTGTCCCTGTATCAACAATTGAATGGCTCGTTGATGTATTTGGATAATACTCAGCCATATATTTGCTTTACTTTGAAAATAGTTCTAGGTGGAACGTAGCCATGAGAATTGAATAAAGCATGCCTTGAAATGTCTTTGTGGGACGTTTGAGTTATGATATACAGCTGCATGGATTTATCGATTCATATTGCATAGGGAGTGCAGATAACATAAGAAGTGCTTCTTGGATATGTTTTAGTTTGAGCTTTGCCATGATATCATTGGCTAGAAGGAAACATAAGTTTGTTGCACTCAACACTGCAGAAGCATAATATATTGCATCTTGTGATGCTTGTATAGAAGTAGTGTGGCTTCGTAAGTTGGTTTCTGGACTGTTTGTTCAGGTGTTGGATTCGGCCATGATATATTGTGATAATCATAGTTGTCTGAAGCTTCCATAGAACCCGGTGTTCCATGAAAAGTCGAAGCACATTGAGATCTAGTAGTATTTTCTCTGTGATAGATTCTAGAGGGGAGAAGTGGTTCTTCATTATATCTCCACAGATGAGCAGATAACAGATATTTTGGTAAAGCCTCTGTCCAAGATGAAAATTTTGCGTACTTAAGGAACAAGCTGGGACTTGTGGAGATTACTTCCTTATTGGAAAAGGAAGTGATTACTCCCAGTTTGGGAGACATCAATGATATGTTATTGATATATGGATAGTAATTTTCCAGTTTGGAAAATGGTCCAAGTTGGGCAGTCACTTTCCAGTCCGGAAAGTGGTCCAATATTTCTGACGGACAATCATTTTACAGTTTGGAAAATGGTCCAAAATGGACAGTCATTCTCATAATGAAAATGGTATAATAGATTGTTTATGTACCATAGACATCGGTTCCCATTGTGGAAAGTGTGGGGGAATGGTCTAGGACATTAATTCTCCTTGGCAGCCACTCAGAGAATCGGTCAAGTAAAATGGTTCACCTCTCCGAGCAGTCATTCTTTCGAAGTTCACAGTTGTGAGCAGTTGTTGACCAAAATTTGGTCATCTATATTTTCCTTCTCTTGGATTCATAAAAGCTTTTATATAAAAAGAATACATTTTTGAACTTTTATAAGTTCACTCTGCAACCCTCGGTCTTAGCTTCACCACACTTTTTCAGATTAGAAATTTGTTTCTGTATGCCTAAGTTACTCAAGATCTTGTCCAGATGTTGGATTTTGAAGAATATTTCTAAGTATCATGTTCTCCTTTCCTCTCCTATATTACAATGCTACCATACTTAGAATTTTCACTCAACATCTCTATTTCCGTACTTAGTCATATTTTAGTGTTCACGGGTTCGTGGGCCTTCATTTCCACCCACTTTCTTATCTCATAAGTATGTTTTAACACTTAGCCATTTCTTTTAGTTTGAGAGTTCACGGGTTCAAGCTCTCATCCTCCATTTTTCGTGACCTTCACCTTGCACCCCAAGTTATGTGATCTACATTTCGACCATCATCCTTGTCGTGGGTGTTGAGCTCCAAAGTATTTCATTCCTCTTGCATGTGAGTCTGATCAGTCGTTCCTCAACACTTAGTCTACTTTTGTATCGTGGACTCATGGGTTCGTAGACTCGCGGAATCATAATGTTTTTTTTCTCATTTTCACGAGCCCATCCCAGAAGAATCATTACTTAACACAAAATTCATCCAAGGGATGTGATTTACCCAAGACAATCGATCGACGGTGGCTGAGTGTAAATCTTGCAGAGGCCATAACTTGAGCTTCGGGTGTCGAAATAGTGTAAATTTTATACCGTTGGAAATGTGTTTCAACATAGAATATTATGGTATAGGTTTAAAAGGCTACGTTTTCTGCATTTTCCCCATAAATTAAAATATAATTCAGTTGCATTTTTAATGGGCATGTGTGACAACTCAACTTCACGAGCTCATATATTGAGATCCGGGCGACGGATTTGCGTAACATTTATATCATTTGAAAGATAAGACAATGAATATAACATCAGAAGTGATTCCCATGGATAAAAATTTGATTATAGTTCCCAAAAAAATAAAACACAGACCTCCTATTTTAAATGGGAAATTAATTAAATTGTGAAAATAAAAGTTTATTTTAAAACTTTTATTAAAAAGGGAAAGGGACCCATTTTAGATATGTATATATTGATTATATAATTTAATTAATGAGGAATTAATGATGCACTAATTAAATGAAATTTTTCAAGAAAAAACTTGTACGGGATTTTCAAGAGAGGAAGAAAACCCTAACTACTCAAGTAGTTAGAAAATCGCTTCTTAAAAAGAGAAGAGAGGCTTCATCAAAGGGTCCAATATTCAGTATTTTCAGAGGGATAGGGCAGAAGATCAGAGGAAGAAGAAGGTACAGCCATGGATACACAATCAAGCTTCTAATTAAAAGAAAGAAATCTTCATCTTCTCCATTCTTTCTATTCTTGTACACCACTTCTCATAGCTTTATGTTTGAATCTCATAGTTGGGCACAAGGATGAGTTGTTGAGTGTTTTTCTTGTATTCTTATAAGATATTTTCTTATATGATCATGGATTATTTGCAGCCACATACATGGCTATCAAATCTTTTGTAACGAAGAACATCTTTCATGAATAAAACTCCACAAAGAATTGTTTCGGGGTTGATCTTGACTGTATCTTGTAACTTTGAGTTTTAAGTATGAGATATTTGAGGTTGACCTATCAAATTATTTTTTGATCTTGATAGCAGTACTCTTTTAAAATTATTTGAGATGATCAAATTATTCTCTCCTATTTTTCATGAAGAATACATTGATGTATTTATATATGATTAAGAAGATTGTGTGTAATGTTGATCACAATTTAATTCTGATGTTGAAGCCCTCCTTAAATATTTTCTTATTGTAAAAAGACTTTTGTTGCACATACAGATCGTATTGGGTTATTAAAGAACCATTTTCATTTAAATACAAGCAATAAATATTTGGGGTTTGCTATCTAGCACTCTCCCTACTCCAAGATATTTGAAGATATATCTTTAGCCAAAGAGGAGAACCACCTCTTTAAAAACAAAGGGGGACTAATGTCCTCATGAGGTTGTCGTTTCAGTCCTAACGGATTCAAGTGTCAACACAAGTTTCAAAGAATGGTCTGATATAGGAGGTTGGTGCAGGACAATCATTTCTGTAGGAAATGGTCAGGACGGTCATTCCCTAGGGCGGACTCATTCTTTCCATGTTGCACTGTGATTAGTGCTGGAAGAATGGCCCAGTTAGGTTGAATGGTCCAAATTCAAAAATCAGGGATAGTCATTTCCTATGGCAGACTCATTCTCTCCAGGTTACATTATGAATCTTGTTGGAAGAATGGCCCAGTTAGGTTGAATGGCCCAAGTTCATAAATTAGGGACAATTATTCTTCTATGATTGGGAAGAATAGTCCAGATAGCCCATGGATGATGTTTAACCTTCTAAGGGCACATGTTCTTCCATATATCACAAATGTGAGTGGAAGAATGGACCAGATGACTCAGTTTGTATCATGACATTGTTGATGCAGGTTGATATCAGATGATATGATTTTTGTGGACACTTTATGTCTCTAGACAATAGTTGTATGTTATCGTAGTGGATGTGATCCACTGGTAGTGACTGTGTGTCACTGGTTAGTAGCAGTGTGCTACTAGGAGTGGTTGTCTACCACTGGATAGTAGTTGTATACCACTATGAATAGAAACAGTTGTGTTCTATTGGATGGCATTGTTCTGATTGCCATGGAGACTATCTAGTTGGATAGTGATGATGGTGCTCATGATTTGATCATGAGATAGCATGTGTGTCTATAATGATGTTACTAGTTGAATGGTCTATTTTTTCTCAATACCATTTTCTTTAATACCACCCTAGATAGGAGGGATTGTTGATATTATGGTAGCTACGTGAGGTATTAACCTCTACGTGTAACCTTTGATGAGTCTAGAATATTCCAGGAAGCAAGAGAAACCCTAGAAGGTTAGGAAATAACCTTAGAAGACAAGTTGACTCAAGATAATAGTTTATATTAAATTATTATCCTCCAGAAGTAGAAGTCATCCCAGTTAGGTCACTTGGAGGACTATAAATAAGAGGGTGATAGAGTTGATTTGTCACACACACTCTCACAACTGCATAAGGACAAGTGGTGTGCATGATTGGAGGAGAGTTGTAGATGTTTTAGTGGTGACTTGGTCTTTTCTTATGATTGGACTTTATACTTGGTTATGGTTTGAACTTTCTGCTAGGTACGCTAGCTCTGGAGAGAGGTACACTACATTGGTTCGCTATTGGTTCTAGGGTTTGCTTCCAGAATTATTCTATCTGTCAAGGTTAGGTTCTTAGGGGTGAAATGTGTTCCAATGGTTGAGTGACAATATTGAGATATTTTCTACAGTGAAAGGAGCACACCTATTATTCTAACAGTATGTTCTTGAATGCTGTCAAGTTTTACTCTTCCTAAGAGGCATAGATCTCGGTTGTTGCTAGGATTTGAGAAAGAAATTGGAATAGCATTTCCTCTTTTGTTCAATGGACTCTTGAGAATCCTTGTTTTTCTAGCTGGTAGGTCATGTCTTGCACAAGGGTTAGTGTATAGGGGATCGTAGCCCCAAAAACTTTAAAAATCTTGAAGAAATGGAAAAAAAAAAACTTAAAGCAAATACAAGTAAACTAATCATGTACATGAAGCACCATTATGCTACTAAGATCATGTTGTCACCAAGTTATCTGTTCACACAAGTTAAGTTTCTCTTATTTTCATGAATCAAACTAAAATAAAACATACTTGCATAAAAGAAACAACAACGAGGCTTCGGAGAAACTCACCAAAATGAATGCATCAAGCTAGAACCCCTTCATAAATTCTGAAGCACGGGCACCTTTGCGTCTTACCGCGTCTCCTCCCCCAAGTTGCAATTGTAGCTAACTTACACATAAAACAACGAATTTGTCAAAACAACCTACCTATGATATAATACCTTTAGCACCTCCCTGGAAACGATGCAAAACATGTCAAGCAAATTATATGCTAATTTTTTGACATTAAATTATCGAACGAGAAGTTCGTAAAATTAGAGATACAAGCACATGAAATGCAGGACTAAAGCTCTAATCTATCCTATGTCAGTGACAATCCAAACAAACCAAGAAAGTTGCAGGAAATTAAATTTGGGAATATATCACTCAGATGTGACGAAATAAGTGCTATGAAGGCTCAGGGTTACAATATTTCACACAAAGGTGTTCATGCAACTTTGCAGAAGTAGCTTATTAGTGTCTTTAACCTTCAATGATATTCTTGTAGTGGATCCACACATGTGCTGCAAGAAAAAAAATTAAAGTAATGCAATGTAAAGACTTCAAAGGAAACACACTTTAGATATTAGTCCTTAAAAAAGATACACCCAATGATAGAAAAGTGAGGTATGTGTTTGTGCAGGTTTTAGCTTCGTTCTATGTATATGAATGAACAATTGATACTTAACAATTCAACAACATATATGAAACAAATGATATAACAATGTATACGAGACAATATTTATAACAATTAAGAATTAACAATATAACATTATACAAGAAACGATATATATATCGACCTATGCACGTCAACAAAGATAAACTACAATATACATGAAAGGAAACAATACCAACGATCAACACCTTTGTGCATCAACAATGTATAATGTGCAGCGCTGAATGGAAGAGCAATATGTCATTCTTTTGCAAAGAAAAGAGCAGATAAATATGTTGGGCGAAATTGAATTATTCGTGGTTAGAATTATGTAGAAGTGGAAATGGAGCAGCGAGAGGAAATGGTAGAAAATAAGGTGAATTGCAAGTGAGTGCAGGTGTCCTGATTCAAGACCAATATTCAGATTTAATTAACATAATCAAACCAACGTTTCACAATAATGAAAAACTGGAATTAAATGCACACAAACTGAAATAAAACAAAAATATAAACTAAGAAATAAAAGGCTAGGACGTTGCTCGAATTGAGGGGCCCTACCCGACCTGGACAATTCTCCTGGAGAGGTTAACTCATACTAGAGTGATCAATGCAAAGGATTATGCACAGAATTCCAGCAACAATCAATTCTTCATTTATTAAAAAACATCAAGCCTCAACTCTTCTATAGTACAACAACAAAAGTTATATTTAGATGATGATGCTCCTTAGCAATAACATTAAATTTATATTACATTGTGCCCCAACATATTTGTGTGTCAATCCCTTATTCCAATGGATGAGATGGACAAATCATGCCTTGCATTCTTCGATAAGTTATACAAACAAAGAGTAAATTGCAACCAACCGAAGATTCTCATAGTAATTTTGATCGGTCTGGTAACTAAAACACCATTTGAATAGTGTCTCCTTTGATCTTGATACTATAATGTGTACAAAGAGAAACGACCTACACACAAGAGAGAAACTGATGGTTGACTGTATATTTTGCATGGAAAAATAATCTTGTTGGAAGAGTTATGAAAAACGAATAGTCTTGGACTCATCCTCTTCAAAATCCATGTAGAATATTTAGTACTCAATTCATGGAAGTATACCATCAGCCAAACTCTTTGACATTTAAACCATATTGAGGTTGTCAAAACCCATAAAATCTAGGCATTGTATTTCGTTTCTTCCAAACCTGGGTGCAACTTACAATTTGGGAATATTGACGTTGAAGAATCGAGCATACCTCTCAAACCATTCTTGATTTTGGAAAATCGCTTTCTATTACTCAATTTTCTATGTTGGTAACAAAACCCATGTTTTGGATTCTTCATATTCGACCTCATATGTACGAAAATCGAGGTGGAAGTTGATTGTCTGGAACTTTTGCTAATTTCAAGATGAACTGTTGTTTCTGAGATGGATGTCCACACATGTGACCTGGGCAATTTCAGACTCACATGAGAGCATGTCGACATCACTGCAGACAAATCCCATGTTCTCGATTTTCTCCTGGAGATGCACCAATAGGAAAGTGTACAATGTCGGGTACCGGAACTATAGTGATGGTACAAGAATCATTCTTCATAAACTGGCATTAGTAAAACCTTTGTAAAAATATTATTTAATCACTAAAAACATTAGAACTAGATGTATTAACCACAAGGATGTATAATTGTAAATAATGAAGGTTTATGGTGTAATTGGACGTGTATCATCAATGAAATGCGGGAAATGGTTTAAGAATAACAAATATATTGGGTGGAGAATTATGACAAAACGGAGCCCAACAATGATGTTTTGTCTTTACGTTATAGTCTTCTTCATTATCACTACTTTCATTTTTCGCATATGGACACTTAGCAGCAAAATGTCCTACGTTTCCACAATTAAAGCATTTAAAGGGAAACTTTCCTTTGTATTTTCCAAATCCCCTTTTGAGTTTTCTCACAAAATTTGTTTCCTCTATGTCTGATTCACAGCTGGAACAATTGCTTGATTTGTGTTTTTTTTTCTTCATCTTATTTGAGGTTTTGAAATCCGCTTATTTCTTTGATGGTTTTTCTTTTTCATTCCTCAATTCATATGTAGTTAGGATCCCATGTAATTCATCCATTGTTAGTTTGTCAATCTCCTTTATTTCCTCAATGGCAGAAACTTTTGCATCAAATCTTAAGGGGAGTGACCTAAACACCTTTTGCACAATCATTGGTTATTCAATTGTTTCACCAAGTCCTCTAATGGTGTTGACAATCTTGTCCATGCGAAGGAGATAGGCTGCAACATTTTCTTAATATTTCATCTTCAAACTCGTGAACTGTCTTCTATGAGTTTGGAGCTTATCCTTCTTGACCTTGTCATTTCCTTCATGGATGTTTTTAAGTTTGTCCCAAATTTCTTTCGCTAATTTGAAATGAATTTATTTGACAAACTCTAATTCTAACAAACCACACAAGATGGTGTTCATGGTTTTTGCATCATTTTCACTATCTTTTTTCCCGACCATATGTGTTGGTGGAGTTGTTGGGGCTATATAACTAATCACGACCGATTTCCAAATATCAAAACCAAGGGCCATTATATATGTTCGCATCCTTATACTTTAGAAGGCATGGTTTGTTATGTCAAACAATGAAGCTCTATTTGTAGATAAACCTTCTTGGTCGTCCATGTGTGCTCTTGAGATCTACCTTCCATTGGTTATACTATTTCCAAAGGAACCCACTCTGATACCAATTGTTGAGCACACACTTATACTTAGAGGGGGGGTGAATCTGTATAAGTTTATCTTTTTCTTTTTAACATTCATAAGCCATAGTGAAGCAATCACATAAATTTAACAACTAGAAGACACAATATTTTACATGGAAATCCTTTCGGGAGAAAACCACAAAAACTTATTTTTATAAATTTGTAGGCACCAACCTACTTGAGACACCAATCCTCACTATTGTTTGTAGGCACCGACCTACTGGAGACACCAATCCCCATTGTGATTTATAGGCACCAACCTACTTACAATTTTACAAGTTATTTATATGGATTTCTTTCAATGGTATGCTTGGTGCATCTGTCTTCACTAAATCTGATATGTGCTTGTTACTTATTCATTTTCCATATCTACTCTGCACTTGCTACTTCTTCTTTATCCAAATCTTCTTGACACTCACTCCTTTTGCTTTATCCAGATCAGCTCGACACTCACTCTTTATGCTTTCATCAAATCCACTTAGCACTCGCTCCTTCTGCTTTCGCAAGATCTATTGGTTGGATCGTCATGCATACTTCGTCACTCTCTCCTTTTTAAATAATATTCAATATTTTTATACTTTACCATTAACTCTACATGAAAATTCATGTACATTTGAAAAGACACAACTTTCATTAAACAAATAATTAATTTCCCTTTTCTAATTTACTTTTCAACATACTAAGGGAAAAATACCACCATGGGTTTTAAAACCATGGGCAAATAACATGTGCAATTTTACTCCACTTTCACTTAACTTCATGTTTAATCCACTTTCACATAACTTTGTATTTAATTTGCTTTCACGTAACTTCATTTCTAATCCACTCCCACTTTCTATTTCTTAAGGTCACATTTCCTTTGAATATTTGTATTTGAATATTCACCTTTTACATCAATGACAATAATTTATTCAACATAAGTGCCTTCCACCTACTCATATTTCCTCGAGGGAAAAAATGTTTGGAATAGCTTCAAGGCCAAACTTGACTATTGTTACCCTAATAAGTTTCTCCACAAATAGTCTCTCAAAATATGGTTCACATCATCAAATTTTCAAAAGGGAAATGCATGTGTCTTGAAAACACTCAACATGGCTATGTTATCTAAGAAAAACTTCTTTTCTTTTGAGTATGAAGGTAGAATATTGGTTCAAGTGTTGGGAAAATTCACCTCGTCTTATCACCAACTAATTGTTTTTTCCATCACATGGCACCCCCACAAGCCTAGGATGCAAAATACATGATTCATACTGAAAACGTTCCACCTAAAAAGTCACACATGGAAGCTATAACAATCATTTGGAACTTGATCCCACATATTTGAGAGGAGAAAGGATGGATTCTCTAGTGAGATCATATCACAAGAAGGGTAATTTCCTTTTTAAGGGGTTGCTAGAGAAAACTAGCAACAGTGAAATTAAGGAAACACAAAGAAATGTTAGAGGAGCTAGAGAAAGTATCAAGGATGTTACAATTTATCCATTTTAATGAGAAACTTCAAGCTAAGGATACCAAGTTGAGGAACTTACTTAAGCTAGAAGAGACATATAAAGGAAGGGGAGCCCAAATTACATCCTAAATGCATTGGATTAAAATAGGAGACATGCTAAATAATGCCTTTTTCAAATTATTCACTTCCAAAGAAGTAGTGGAATATATTAAGGCCCTTAAAAAAACAAAAACCAGAATAACCAACCAAGCAAAGACATAAAAAAATCTTGTCAATCATTTTATCACAACGAAGCCATGAAAGCCTATATTGATGTAGTCCTTTGAAAAAATAATACAAGAAAAACATTGAGCAAGTGAGAAAAATATGGCATTGGATGAATTTAGCATAGAAACTTATGGATATGGTTGGCAATAATCACCTAGACAAGATGAATATCCACATGAGTTCTATAAAGCAACATCGAACTTTGTGGGATCAGGTTTACTAAAAGTGTATAAATAATATATGAATGCTCATACACTTAAAAACACATCAACAATGGGTTTATCAATTTAATTCCAAATCCAAGAGGCCTAGAACTAATCACAAGTTGGTAAGCAATAAATTTACTGAATTTATCTCTCAAAATTTTAGCCAAAGCAATAGCCCTGTAACTAAGATATATCATGTTGAAATCATCAAACTAGAAGGAACAAGTATTAAAGGTAGAAACATTTTGGATAATATGTTTTTCCTTTGGGAAGATATGTAATGGGACAAAACTTAAAACCTAGAGGCCCTATTCATTAAGATAGATTTTGAAAAAACCTATGATGGAGTAGAATGGCCATTCATCCTTTCCATGCTTAAAGTGATTAGTTTTGTCCCATTTTTTAAGGTGATAAAAATATTAATTATAGAGGCCACAGATTGTCTTCTTAATAATCATGACAATTCTTAAGTGATAGGTCTATTGTTATCAATCCAACAATGTTTCCTTCTAGCCTCGACCCTCTATGTGTGAAAAAATTGATAATTTGTGCTGAAGATAAATTAAAAACATTCACCTCAATACTTGAGGTTCCTTGAATCTATTTATTATGAACTTTTAGCCTTGTGGTTGAATATGAAATATTAATTACAACAACATATATTTCACTTATATTCAACCAAAATCACTGGGTATCCCAAGAAAACAAACACCGAAACAATGCACTTCAAAGGGAGAATATTTTCATTCCTGATGGCTCAAACTCCTTCACAAATCTAATCTAGAAAATACTTTACAACAATAGATTTATTAAAACCCTAAATATACCCCTTTAATTCCTTCTTAGCTTGTTAAATCGCTTGACAAATCTCCTAATTATTTGATAAATAAGTGTAACAAACATTCTCGAAACTACTCTTCAAACATCGAAACATAAGTCTAATTTTCAAATCTGTAATGCATAATAGTTGGATAGAAAAGGTATACTTCATATTACAACATAATGAAAATAAAAGTGCATACCATTAGTTCATCACACGCTATTACAACATGTCTTATCTGCTTATCACAATATAGGACACTCCAATTGTATCTAAACCCTAGATAGGGCATCCATCATCAACAACAACTATTAATTAGTAATCATATCCTAGAAAGGAAACACATTAAGCTACACTTAGCCACTCCAAAAGCTCAACAACAAGTTATCATCAACACCAAAAATTCCATCTTTGATCTCCCACTTGCATCACATAGTCTTCTAAGAGATTCTCCAAGCTTGCTTCACACAAGTTCTAGGTCTTCTTGACTCATCTAGCCCTCATGTATTACTATAGATTTTACATTACTCAAACCATATGCCTTATTACATCCCATAAGTACAAATGATCCAAAACACACCCTAAAGTTATCCTTCCAAGCTTCTCGTCCATCCTAGGGTTTTCATCCCATAAACCCTAGGTCATATTCTTTTACATCACATGAGCACCAACATATCTAGAAAATAATACAATATAATATCAAGAGTATATCAGCATAGGCTCCAAGTCTTATTCAAGTTAAGCATCACACCAAGCTACAAGACTCCTATACTCCTCTATCACACCAAGTCTTCTCTTGCATCACACAATGTTAATACCCAAGCGCATCCCTAATGCTAGCATTCATCTCCATGTCTCCTATAGAGTATACATAAAAACAATTATAGGTGTTTCTCTTGATAAGACTTCTCCAAGGAAATTAGAAAGATATAATAATGAGTACATCAATAGTAAGTAATGACAACATCTCTCTCCTCCCTTTATATAGAATAGGTGACGCAATCAAACATAAAACTAGACTAGATCCACATTAGTAACCATAGACCTAAGTCAAAAGGGTAACCCAACGTGGACTGCTCTATAATAAAAGGATAACAAGTGTCACACTAGGATTTTACCCAACCCCCAAGGTAGTGCACCCTCTAAGCACAACGCCCCTTGGTACTAGTACCCATCCTATGAGATGGTGAATTACCCAACAAGCCATTAGCCAATGCTCCCTCTTACATTGTGGTTTATTCTCCAAGTGTCTTCATTAAAGGTTCTTCTCCTCTAGTTGTGTTCCATGTGTCCTCTTGTGACTAGGGCTCCTCAACATGTTTGCCAAAGTAGCTACTTGCTCAAATATTTCTCCTCAACATAAGTCTCAATATCCACAACCAACCTCCATGAGGTATGCTTCTCAACCCAAGCATACTTAAATCAAGTATCCAACCTCCAAGGTGGATGTCACATGGTCCCATGATCTTAGGGATAAGTACCCTCCTCCATGTGCCTAGTACTCATCCTCCTAGGTAGGTACTACAGTTAATTGAGCAATTGATTCCCACATTCTATCCACCCAATGAGTTAATCATCATGCCACATAGGATAACAACCTCCTAGGTAAGTGTGTTATGCTAACACTCTATCTAAGGTCAAGAATCCACTCAACTTAAACCATACCTATGTTCATCAAGCATCACCAAAGGACTAGGAGACCCAATGCTCTCCTAGCTAAGTGGAAACACTTTTGGAGTAACCTAAAAAGCTAGCACTCCCTCTTTAGAGTATCCCAAAAAGCTAAAACTCCCTCTCTACAAGAAAAGTCTTTTGTATAATACCAATAACCTCCCTCTGATCCATAGCCTGTAAATTTGTGCCTCCACAGAGATGGAAGAATACTCCTACATCATGACATAAACATCATACCTACTTGGTAAACGTCCATGAGAGTCACTCCCACAAGTTCAGGTTTACACACATCATCATCCAAGTAATCATTGCTCACAAATATGTGTCTCTCTCAAAGTAATCAACAAAGCAATCAAAAACTTGATATCTAGATTGTGAATATCTAAGGAGAACAAAATCAAACAACCTAGTTTACACCATTAAACCAAGTTACTCCCTCTTCACCTCAAGTGTTCCCTCTGGTAGGGGTTCTAAAATATCAATGGATTTTTTTTAAACTAAAGGAACATAACCCTGAAACACTACTTCGTATTGAACCCTAAAATCACTTAAAAACAAGGAAGATATATACAGTAACCCGTTAAAACTCAAACATCCCTTAAGTCAACATCATGGGCCAAAATCTTTTGGAAACGCATCAAGATTTGTTTAAGACATCTTGCAAAGATAATCATGTATCAAAATAAGAGAAAAATAAGTGGGTCAAACCTATCAAAAACCCAATATAAAAATATGCATACATCTCAACTCATTGATCTTGAAATACCAAGTTCATGGTAAAATTAACAACAACCCATAAAGGGTACGATTAAACTATGAACATGAGGATCCCTCCCATGCACCTCTGAACCTTTGATAACTGAATAAACAACCTCAATAAGGTTAGCTCACTCCTTCTAGGAAAATCCTAGAGCAATAGCAACATCAAGGCCAACTTTCTCTTCCTAAGATAATCCAATGAACTTACCACTGATACTCATCACTACTCCCATTAGTTGTAAGCTTGGAATAAATCATCGATTCCATCACCATAGGTTTTTAAACTATATCCAAGTTTATCTTCGACAACATTCTTCAATGCCAAATGCTTCCTTTCTCTGCTACGGTAAATCCAAATGCTAGTGGTCATTTGTCTTCCTATGGTTTTCCCATACCTTAACACTCCAAGACAAGAGTACCAACTATAACACATATGAAGAATACAACATGAAATATCAACTCTCCAATATTAGGTACAAAATACAACCTCTACATATATGAATGCACAATATGACCTAATATGATTCATTAATATCTTAGCATCACTCTAGCTATCAAATCTCGAAGACTATCTTCCATAACCTTCTTCAATGGAAAACACTCATTTTCTCTACTAAGGTAAGTCCAAACCATAGAGGTCATTTTTCTTCCTAGGGTTTTCCCGAAACCCTAGCACTCCAAGACAAGAGTACAAAGTATAACCAGATATGAAGAATACAACATGAAAGATCAACTCTCCAATATTAGGTACAAATTACAACCTAAATGCACAATATGGCCTGCTAATATTCACTAATAGCTTACCATCACTTTAGATATCACATCTATGATCAGTCTCTCGACAAGTATAATGTACAAGATGTGCAACAAATACTATCCCCAAAGGATAATGTCATAATCTCCCTCCAATCTATAGAAATTACCAAAATTAAACAAGGTCACCATTCCTATAAACCCTTGAGTCACAACTCAACCAAGATAGATAATGCAATAATAATAAATATATCACATAATGAATTAGCCCCTCCCCGACTCCAAAAATTATCGAAATAAATAAATGGTTAAGCATATCTATTGTAGGAATCCACTGCAAAAAAATAGCCACCTACCATAAGTCCTCCGATGCGTCACTCCTACTAAAAATAAATCACATACCAATCATTAATGAAGTACATCTTCAACCTATCATAGGTGAAAACACACTCTCACCACAAAATCAACTAGGGTTTCAACCCATCAAACCATTCATGGGTATAAGTGTTCATAGTAAGAACACTAGGGTTTCACCACCCAACAACCTCACCTAGTTTCAACAATTGAAATATATAGCCTTAAAATCAACAATAAGGCAACCTCGATCCAATTAGCTCAGATACCATGCGGAAATTTTGAAAATCTATGCTTAAGACAAATTCAAAATTTCTAGCTCAATACTTAAGGTTCTCAAATTTCATTCATGTGAACTTTAAACCTTACGGTTGAATCTGATATATTCATTACAACAACATATATTTCACGTGTGTCCAACCAAAACCATTAGGCAACCTTAGAAAACAAACATTGAAACAATGAAATTCATGGGGAGAATATTCACAACCCTAAGGACCCAATCCCCTTCACAAATTATATCTATAAATTACTTTATAACAATATATTTAATATATCCCTAAATCTACTCTAGTCCTAATTGTAGAAAAATTTAGTTCTAAGATCTGGGAAACCTTCTAGGAAGAAGTTGAAATTTAAGTTTTGCATTAATTACTTGAGTGCATGAAATTTCCATAAAATTTCCATAGTGTCACATTAGGGTTTTTCCCAACCCCAAAGGTGGCGTTCCCTCCAAGCATGATCCCCCTTGGGCCTAATGCCCCTCCACCAAGATGGTGTGTTATTCAACAAATTGTTATTCCAACGCTCTTTGTTACATGGTGGTTCATTCGACAAGTGTCCTCATGCAAGATTATCCTCCTCTAGTTGTATGCAACATGTCCTCTTGTGCCTAGTGCTCCTCAACATATTTGTTAAGGTATTTATTTGATCTAATGATTCTCCTCAACATATGTGTTCAAGTTAAGAACCAACCTTGATTAAGCATGATCCTTGAGCCAAGCATACTCAAGTAAAGTATCTAACCTCGAAGGTGTATGTCACATGGTCCCATTCTCTTAAGGCTAAGTGCCTAGCACTCATCCTTCTAGGTAGGCACCTCTCTTAATCAAGTACATGAGTCCCCCATAGTTTGTACCCAATGGGTTTGTCATCACGACGCATAGGACAATAACCTCCCAGGTAAGTGCACTATGTTCACGCTCTATCCAAGGTCGAGCATCATCTCAAATTGAGCCATTGGTATGTCCATAAATCATCACCAATGTACTAGGATAAATAGATCTCTCCTAGCTAGGTGAAAACACTTTTGGAGTAACCCCAAAAGATGACACTCCCTATTTATGAGAAAATCATTTATTGTAGCATTAATTAACACCCTCTGAATCTACAACCTATAAAGCACATGCCTCCACAAAATTGAAAGAATACTCCTCCATCATGACATGAACATCATACCTACTCTACAAGCATTTGGTCCAGTCACTCCCACAAGTACAAGTATGTACACCTCATTGTCCAAGTAATAACTACTCATAAAGGTGTGTCTTTCTCCAAGCAATCTACAACTTGGACTCTAGATGGTGAACATGCAAGTAGAACAAAATTAAAGCAGCTTAGTTTACACCATCAAACCACAATACTCCCTCTTTCATCTCATACTTCCCCTCTGACGGGGGTTCCAAAAGAATAACAACATTCTGTGAAACTAAAGAAACATAACATTGAATCATTGCTTCATGTTGAACTTTGAAATCACTCGATAACAATGGATATATCAACAATAACCTAACAAAAATCCAGCATCCCTAGAGTCAATATCACATGAAGAAATCTCATGGCACCACATCAATAGTTGTTCAAGACATCTTGAAAAGATAATCACATCTCCAAACAAGACCAATACAAGTGGATCATATCTAGTAAAACCACAAGACAAAAATACACATAAAACTCAACTCATCTATCCCAAAATACCAAACTCATGGTAAAATTACCAACTACCCATAAAGGGTTATCATCAAACTATGAACATGAGAATCCCTCTCATGCACCTTAAAGCCTCTAACAATTGAAGCAACCAACTCAACAAGGTCACCGTTCTCTTTCTAATAGAATCATCAAGCAAGAGTAACATCAAGGTCAACTCCCTTTTCCTAAGAGAATCCAACAATACTATCACTAGTACTCATCATTACTCTCATTAGTTGTAAGCTTGGAATTAATTATTGATTCCATCACCATAGGTTTTGAACCTATCTTTAAGTTTGTCTTCGACAACCTTTTTCAATGCCAAATGATCATCTTCTCTACTAGGGTAAATCTAAACCCTGGTGGTCCTTTGTCTTCCTAGGGTTTTCCCCAAACCCTATCACTCTAAAGAAAGAGTAAAACCAATAACCACATATGAATAATACAACATGAAATATCAACTCTCTAATATTGGGTACAAAGTACAATCTCTAAGTAAAAATGCACAATATGACCAACTAAGATTCACCAATAGCTTATCATTACACTAGTTATCACATCTGTGATCAATCTCTCAACAAGTATAATGTACAATATGTACAACCAATAATATCCTTAAGGGATAATACTAGAATCTCCCTTCAATCTATAGCAATCACTGAAACTGAACAAGGTCAACATTGTTTTAAACCCTTGAGTCACAACTAAAAAAAATAGATTAGTCAATAATAACCAATATATAACAGATGAATTGGCCCCTCTCGATCTACAAAAATAAACCAAACAACTAAATTGTTAACCATTCCTATCATATGGCATAAATCCACTACAAACATTGGGAACCACTAGAAAAAATCAACACTTATCATAGGTCCTCTTGGGAATCACACGTACTAAAACTAAATCACATACCATCTATTAGTCCCTAAAGTTGCACTTGACTATGAGAGGGCAAGATAAGTCATCATCATGTTATTGCAATAGTATTTTAAGGGTTTTATGAATTGGATTTTTTAAAGGGTGGTTGAAAACTAGTTCAAGGTTTCAAGGTAAACATGAAGTTCAGAATAAAGCGAAGAAATATCACACTGATTTGTCAAAGGGTAGCCACATAGATAGATCAAACAAAATAAGTAAAAATAAGAGAGGAAATATGGAAGTCTTCAATATGTTAACCCCATATGAATATGAGGGTGGGGGTGGGGGGAATAATAGGAGAATACATATTATGTATTCTCCTATTATTCCCCCCACCCCCACCCTCATACCTTAAATAATAATAATTGGGCCCATATCTCAAAAGCTCTTCATCAGAGCTCGATATGCTTACTGAATCATTATGCCATCAGCAGGAGTGTCTCGGTTGGTTAATGATCCCAATATGTATGGAATACGACCCGTATCTTAGGAATATAGTGATTCCACTGGTGCTTGCGTAGCCGCCGAAACGAATGGTAGAACTGTTGAACGAATCACAACTCCACCAGGTAGAGCTAAAAGGCCTGCCTGGCCTGGGTTATCCACTTTGATTTAGTATTTTGATGATGCTTCTATTCCCGACATGTCACGAGTTGTTGCGCCTATAAAGATCTTTCATGAATGGGAATCGGAATGAATGGACTTCCTTCAATCGAATTCGGAATGGGATCTCAAAATGTAATTTAGAAACAAGAACATGTGCTTGTAAATCAAATCTTCATAATAACAATAACAGTAAAATCTTCATTGCATTAATTAAGACCAAGAAAACAATGCATTGCAATTGAAAAAAGATCTCAAGCAAGAAAAGAAAAAGAACATGAAAGAAGAGAAAGTCTGACCATCAATGTGTCTTTGCCATTAAGTATCAAGGTAGAATATATCTGTCTTACAAAGAGTACAAAACAGGGCCTTGAATATCCAATTTTCCGACCCCTTACTTCTCCTTCCTTCTGTCTACTTAAACTATCCAAAAGATAACTACAAATCCTACTTTATAGTGTTCTATTAATGATAGGATTTGATTAGCATCTATCTTCTAGGAAGGCTATCTCAAAATGAGCATTTACATTGCCAAAATAGACATCATCTCAACAGCTTAATCCCAAATGATTCTTTCAACAATACATTAGATCCTACAAATTGGGAGTTGGTTTTGATTTAGTTATGCATTCGATGTATTCAACTTCACAAGTCAAAAACAAGTAAATCATCTTTCGTTCCCTGGTAAATATCAAAACTTCAAAACTGTGCAAGATACCTTGATAAGGCTATCATGATGTGATAAAAGCGTTGGCTTTAGCAGTCCTTTGTTTCAGCTTAGTGGTGAGTACAATGTTGTGCCAATATAGTTTGAAGTTGGATTCTCTAAGCTCTTTGACCAATGATTTTTGCTTCATTTTCTTCTTCTTGAACCCATGTATCTTTTCCTGTTGTTTGGTGCTCCATTTCTCTACTTGAGCCTTTTCTTTCTTTAACTATTTCACCATTTTCTGGAGTTCTATGATCTTCTCTTTATCACTTATGACCTTGACTTTGAATTCTAGAAATTATTCTACAAGTGCAGGCTTGTTTAGGTCTATAGCAGCCTTAGGTTCTCTCAGTTTAATTTGGTACCTAGAAGCTAATCCTGAGTTGTGATCATCATCTGAACTAGCTGATTCCATGGCCTCTGGAATATCTGATATTTTTTCTGAATCTACAGGATAACCATCTTTGTTTTCAAAAATTATACTAGTGCCTTTAGAAAGTGCTTCGGCTCTTGATAACCTGGTGGTAGCTCTTGTTATAGGTCATGTAGGAAATTGAGCAATCTGTTTTCCTTTTTTTGTTGTTTTCCCCAAGTTTTTATTTTCTTTTGTTTTCCTATGTAATGGAAGTCTTTTTGCCTTTTCTTTGACACCTGCTTTAGAGTCCTCAGAATGGTCCTCTATGAATATAATATTCTCCTCTTTGATAGATGGGTCAAACATAGCTTTGGACTTTAACCTGTATTTGTTGGCAACCCTAGTGGAGTTCCTCCTAGGGTATTTAGACATAGGTGCAGATTTCTTCCCCTGCTTTTTGCCTTTGGCACCTTTCTTACTGGTTGATTTTTGTTTATGTTTGATTGTGGGTTTAATTAAGCCTACATTGAAATTTTCATCTGAATCTTCTTCCATTTTTATGTCAATATCGGAAAATACTTCAATTTCTACATCAGGAAACATTTCAATCTCTGCATCAAGTTTTGATTTTTTACCTATGTTGGTGGTGGATTTTTCTTGATTTTCCTCTACAGGAGTATCAACAAGAAATTGTTGAGTCTACTTCTTTCTTTTTTTGGTCCTTTTCACCCTGGTTGCAAATATTTCCTCTTTGACAGGGAATTCATCAACTGTGATACTCTGTTTTTGTGTAGTTGCCTTTTTCCCTTTGCCCCTTTTCTGTTTGCTTGGTTGTGGATCATTATTTATGGATTGGATTAACCAATCCCAGGGTTTATGTACTTCACTCAAAGCAGAAATGACCAGTGTCTTTATTAAAACTTAATGAAACGGACTACCTTTGGTCATGGTAGGGTGAGACTGTACCCTTTTAGACATCTTCAATAAGCTTTTGAGTAGAAAATATGGTATATTTATAGGGTAATCTCCATTGATATGCATTAATAACCTGATATGGTAGATGTAGACTAGTGAGAACCTACCCTCACGTGTAATGTACCTATGAATTATGATTAGAGAAATATGCCACTCCTGTCTAATCCAGCTGTGGGGAACTCCTTTCTTCCAATCTGGATTCTACTTTTCTGGTAGCAGGAACTAGTTCACGAATTCCATAACCACGTGCTCTTTTTTCCACCACCTTTATCCCCCAATTGGCAATTTGAAATCTCTTTCAATGGAGTGTCCAGTCACCATCATCAACAGTTTTCCAATCACAACTTTGAAACCATCGAAGTTCTATGCGAATATCATGGAGACTTGTTCATCATGTCCCTGGAAAGTGGTGAAAATTTCAAACCAACCTATGTCTTTAAACCTCTGCGCCATCTATGGGTAAGCTTCAAGAAGTTATGTGTCTTCAAGTTCCAACCTAATGATCTATACACTCTTCTTCAGCACCATGTGATTGATACAGTTATGTAAAACTCTATGTGATTTGAAACTGGGAACTTTGAGACCTGTGGCTATTAGATCATAACAATTCCTCTAAATTCAATATCTGCACACCACATCCGATATATTAGAATAACAGAAGATGGTATTGTTTAATAATATCGGGAAGGGCTTGATTTGATGCAGGTCCTTGCAGGTACAACTCGATCTCATTCATACAACGGTTTAAATTGCATCATCAACTTGAGCAAAGATCGTGGAGCACATGAAAGTCCTTTATCCACGATTTGTGCAATCATGATAAGATTTGGGTTGGTTGGCGCATGTCAAAACATAATTACCTTAGCGTTGCAGGAATAGCGTTATTCTTATAGTGCCATTCATGAATTGGAAACAATTTGAAATTTCTAAATTCAAATAGACAAGTGATGTGAAAAATCTCATTAATTCACGTCCTAAACCTTCCAAAACTTAAGAAAAATATTTCAAAGTGCAAAAATTGCAAAACATAGCAAATCAAAACAAGGGTAAAAGTCTAAACAAAGTATAAGCAGGGAGGATTTAGGATTAGGGATACTCACTAAATAAAGAAAAAAATTAGAGACTAACACCATCCATCAATGAAGTAGATATTCCACCTATCAGAGGTTAAAACACACTCCCACCATAAGAGAAACTAAGGTTTCACCCCATTAAACCATTCATTATTTCATTCATAGTAGAATAACACAAGACCTCATTAAAGGTGTTCTCTCCCTTATCCAGATGGTGGTCAACCACTAAATGTCACTTTGTGGATGATTATGCTTTAACCATCATTGAAGAGAAGGAGGCTCTAGACAACATCATAGACTGCCTGCAATTTTTTAATAATCCACCAAGGTCAAATATACGAGTGGAAAATAACAAATAGTATCAGCAAAGGTAGAAGAATATCCCATAATTGTTACTAGACTAAGGATAGGCTTAGTTACATATTATTCAATTGTTTAACATCCTTAGCATTCCCTTTGCCTTCAAAAACTTTACGAAGCATCTATGAGAATAAAAGTTGTGAAGAATTAAAAAAAATGATAAATGGATCCTGAAACCCCTTTCCCTCACAGGAAGATTTCAAATTCATACAAAGGTGTTTGCTTCTACCGATGTTTACAACTTGTCATGTTGTGTTCCATTTGCCCAAATTTTGCCAAGGTAGAAGAGTCTAAAAATTCTTCTATGGGATAACTCTATTGGTGACAAGATTTTTCATAGAGTTAGAATATTCCCTATTTACACCTTCTGGTAGAAAGGATGAATAAGTATTTTCACCACCTAAACACAAGGCTAAGCTACTTGCACCAAATGGGTCATCAAAGTAGTTGAAGGAAAGGTGGCATGAAAGAGATTACTTAGGAATCGCATTACTTAGGGGCCCCAATTAGATGCAACATATGGAGTAATATGAACCTTCATACCGCTCAAGGAGCAGATGGGATTGGTCTCCCAAGACATTCACAAGAAGGTTGGCAGCACTGTTAGAGGTCACCAACCTTCTTCAGAGTTGTAACTTTTTGATTCTGGCTTACCAGAATGCCGCTTAATGCAGCATAACCGTTTTCGTCAAAAAAAAAAAAAAAAATATGAACCTTCATACCATGTTGACAACTCCATAACTCATATAGCTTAAGGGAATCCTTGTAACCAAAAGAATTTGGAAATATTGAGATGCCATCAAACACAAGTTGTCATAAAAAAACAACTCCCTTAAGATTACATTTTCATTCAATGACCATTATTTATGGTGATCCCTAATGGATCTTCGAGATGGAAAGCCACTTGTTGAAATATCTTAGTTCTCAACCAAGAGAATGCATAAGAAATACATTCACGTCTCAAGTGACTTCTATAATAGTTAGTCCAAAGGTTGGAATAATTAGTAAATATAGAAAACATAATTCAGGCTTTCCCCTAGAGATAAGATTATCCTAGAAAAGGTGTTGGAGTTGATCCTAGACAACCGCTTCTTATGCTCGACCTTATAGGGCCACAAACTTTGTGGAATGATTGAAGATGTAATCAAAGAAAAGTTTTTTCAAAGTACAAGTTTGTCAGTCTAATGTACTTAAACATAAAACTTTGGAGAAATCACATAAAATGTAGTAAAAAACCAAAGAACACAAGAGAAAATAGATAAACTCTAAGAAATATCTCTTGATAATAATAATAAAATGAGAGTTATGTTCACTTGTCTCTTCGATGGGGAAACCTCCTAGCGCAAAGCTCCAAATACAATAACAATCTTGACTAAACATTAAATAACCTTCTATTCAATATATAACTATCCATAGTGAATTTTAAATACCTACAAGCCCACTTATAATCAGGGCCTACTAACTAATTTGGGCCTTATTAATAAAGGAGACTCATTTTACAGTGAGTGACTATTAACTAACTATTTAGTGGGCCTTATTCAAGGAAGTTGGCCTCCTACATTTATAAAGTGTCCTAAGTAAGGGGGTTAGAGTAGGACCCTAACATGCCCTCCCCCTTCAAAAGCAATTTTGTCCTCAAGGTTGAAGGTGAGGAAATTTTTCTAGAATCATTGTCGATTCCTATGGGCATCTTCTAGTTGCATATCTTTCCACTGGATCAATACTTACTTGATCGTGTGTTGGCACAATTGATACTCTTTGGTATCGAATACTACTTCTCATTGGAGCCAAATGAAACCTTCTTCATCAAGTTATGTAGATTGGTCTACACTTTTCAATTCGATCCCACAACCTTCTTCAAACATGACACATAAAATACTAGTAGGATATTGGAGTGCGATGGGACAACCAACTTGTAGGCCACCTATCCAATGGGTTGTATGATTTGATAGGGACCATAGAAATTAGGATTTAGCTTATGGGGGGATTTATCTTTGAGTGATGTTTTTTTATAAGGCTCCAGGTGAAGAAACACTTGATCCCCTTCGACACGAGAACGTGCGGATTTATGTTGATCAACTTGTTGTTTCATTCATTTTTTCACCATAACCAAGGTGTCCTTGAGGATATAGATAATGGATTCTCTAGTGTGAATATTTTTATCCATTGCATGAACCTTGGAGATGCCTGGTACATAAGATGTGATTGACAAGGGGTTTGGGTCATAAACAATTTCATGCATTTTCATTTTGGTAGGTCCATGATAAGTGGTATTGTACCACCATTCAGCAAGGGGTAGTCATTGTGCCCATTGGTGTGTATTTTCAAAAGCAAAGCATCTCAAATAGGTTTCTAAGTACTTATTGACCACTTATGCTTGGTCATTGGTTTGGGGATGGTATGCAGTGCTCATATTCAGTTGTGTACCTTGAATTTTAAATAGCTCCGACTAAAATTTGTTGGTGAATGTGAGGTCTCGACCAAGACAATGAAAGTGGGCATACCATGTAGCTTAAATATTTGATCCATGAATATTTGGGAAAATAAGGAAAGAGTGAAAGGATGAGCTAGGGCACAAAAATGAGTAGCCTTTGAAAGACAATCAATGACCACCATGATGATTGATTTTTTACCCACTTTTGGGAGTGCCATGATAAAATCCATTGAAATGTTTGTCCATATTTATGTTAGGCTTAGTAGTAGTTGCAATTCCCCTATAAACTTCGTCGTCTCTCCCTTGCTATTATGGCAAGTGTCACAGGATGTTATGAAATTCTGGATATATGTTTTCATTCCTTCCTAGAAGAATGAGTACTTAGTTCTTTCATAGGTTTTATGAAAGTTAAAGTGACTTGCTATTGGTGATGAATGTATCTCCTCTAAGACTCATTGTTTTAGGGCCAAATATTTTGCTAGAACAATGTGCCCTTTATACTGCAATGTATTGTGTTTCCGTGTATAACCTTTAGGTGGGTTGGGATCTACCTAAATCCATTAGATGAGCTACCTTAAAGTACTTTTTTACTTCCATTCCCTATGGGATTTCTCGATCCATCCTAGAATTGGTAGGAATAAGGCAAGTAATGATCCATCCTCCTCAAATTGTATGGATAAACAATCACCCACAACATTTTCTTTACTCTTCTTATATATGATCACATAATCATACCTCATCATCTTGGTGACGTGCTTATGTTGCTTAGGTGAGGACAACCTTTGTTTGAGAAAGTACTTCAAACTATGTTGACCAGTCTTGATCTGAAAATTCCTCCCTACAAGATACGGGCACTAAGTCCCCATTGCATGCAATATAGCCATCATTTCGTTCTCACATGCGGATTTTCCCAAACTGTAGTCACACAACTGCTTACTAATGAATGCCAAGGGGCATCCTTCTTGCATCAACATTGCTCCAAGACCTCTAGTTGAGGCATTACTTTCTGCGACAAAAGTATTAGTAAAATTAGGCACTACTAATAGTGGATTAGTGCACATGGCATCCTTTAAAGCAATGAAGGCATGTGCTACTACCTTGCTCCAAACAAAGGCATTTATTTTAAGGAATGAAGTTAGAGGAGTTGCAATTTTTCCATAATTTTTCACAAATTTCCTCTAGTATCCGATAAGACCTAATCATATACACAATCTCTCTAGTGTTTTGGGACAATGCCAATATTACATAGCCACCAATTTATTGGGATTGACATGTATTCCATCCTAACTTAAAATGTGACCCAAATATTCAACCTCGAGAGCCAAAAAAGCATATTTGGAGTGCTTCAAGAATAATGAGTTGTCCCTCAATAGTTTTAAGCACTTATCAACATGCTCTATGTGTTATTCCCATGATTTATTATAGATCAAGATATCATTGAAGAAGAATAGCACAAAATTGCATAGGAATGGTTTGAAAATCTTATTCATGAGGCTCTGGAAAGTGGATGGATCATTACAAAGACCGAAAGGCGTCACTAGAAATTCATAATGACCTTCATTTTTTTTTAAGGTTGTCTTAGGGATGTTTGTCTCTCCCATCTTTATTTGGTGGTATCCTAAATGTAGATCATGCTTAGTCAAAAAATTCTCTCCATTAAGTTCATCTACGAGATCATCAATAACTAGGATAGGACATTTATCCTTGATCGTCAACTTAGCGAGAACCCTAAAATAAGAAGACATGTGTCGAGTTCCTTCCTTCTTTAACACCATGACCATTAGTGATGAGTAAGGAATTGTGTTGGGATATTTCTTGAATGATTTTTTCTATTTCATTATTTTTTGCAAAAGGGTGTCGATAAGGATGTACATTTAGTGGTTGACTTCCTAGAATTAAGGGAATACCATGGTCATGCTCTCCATGAAAAGGGGGTAAGCCCTTTGGTGCCTGACAGACAAGAATGATGTTTATCAAGGACCAATTACAAATTTGGGTGGATTTATTGTGTCAGACTTTCCATAACCTGTATGGAATTAAATTGGTCGATAATGCCAGAGTGGCCTTTATTTAATAACTTCTCCATACGATGAGAGTTGACCATTTCAGGAGGGCCTAACTGAATCCCTCGAAGGGTGTGTACCTGACCTTCTTTAGTAAAACTCATATATAGTTCTTTTAAATCCATGGTGACTGGTCCTAAAGTGCGTATCCATTCTTCCCACAATACTATATCACAACCACCCATATTGATGGCAAATAGATGGGTTTTGAGCTAATAATTTCCCCTCTGGAGTTTGACATTTTCACATCTACCCCCACATTTCATCATACCTCCATTAGCTATCATGATTTGGAAGTTGTGGACTAGGTAGACAAAATAATGGATTTCTTCTACCACTCACTCGTGAATGAAATTGTGAGTACTACCACTGTCAACCAGGACGACGACTTGTTAGTGGTTGATGTATCCTATAAGTTTAAAGGTTTGTGGAGTCAAAATGCCCAATAATGCATGTAGGGAGATTAGGGTTTCTTCTTAAGGGAATTGAGGTTTGTTAGCTGCCTGAGTAGGAGTGTTGGTGTCTTAAACTAGTAACTTTGGTGTTGCTTTGGTACTTATGTCTTTTGTCAAGGGTGAGATGGTAATATCAATTTGGAAAAATTTATGTTTTGTACACCTATGACCTATAGATTATTTTTCATCATAATTATAGTAGAGTCCATGTCTTTGGTGATCTACCATTTCCATTGGAGATAACCCTTGTACTTTCAAGGGATGAGGGGTCATGCTTGGGGAATTAACCTAGGGATGATAACTGTGGGGAATAAAGGAGGTTTTTTTAGTTTGTGAATTGATCATCATATCTACTTCTAGAGCCCTCTAAGATTCTTCTTACAATGTAGAGGGACGTTTCATTCTGACTTGTGCTCGAATCTCCTCCTTGAGGCCATAAATGAAACATTCTTTATAGAAAGAGTTTGTTCAGTTCTTTATATGGATGGCTAATTGCTCAAAGGCTTCCATAAATTCTGTGACTAAGCCTATTTGGTGTAACTTGGTAAACCAACCCAAATAGTGAGTATATATCTCGAAACATGCATGGATAGCTTGAACAAACTTACTCTGGGCGATTGTAACATCCCCAACCACCCACAGGTTGGGGCATGCTACCTTCAAGCTCGCCCTTGGACTTCTTTCTCTTAGCGATACCATTTTAAAATTTAAGGATGCATAAAAGAAAATACTTTAACGACATGTACAATAATATCCAACAAGCATGCATGGTCTAAGATTCAATTAAACGATAATTAAATATACACCGGAAATACTTTCATATACATGTAAATGATACCATAACAGAGAACACTTATCTTTATGAAAGATGACACCAACTGGTTGCAGACCAAGGACGTTCCACCCAACCGTAGACACCACTGCTCCAAATATCAACAGCAGTGTCACCCCCGAGCCAGGGCTATGAATTCACAAGGACGGTTCTAGAGTGTACTTGGGTTCCCAAACCAATCAGCTCTCAAGCTCTCATAGCTTTCCCAACACCCACAACAATCCAAGTACCCGGATCTCTTCTACCCAGCCTGTACCACCCAAGAGAATGGACCTCCACCCTTCTCTGCCACGCAGTCCCTCGGGCAGTCCCTCTCCTTTATATTTTGGGGCCTCCAACACAGATGGTCCAAAATATCAATGTTGGAACTCTCAGGACTCATTGTTGTGAGCAAAACAAGGCACGGGCCAACGAATATCAGATATGCAGGCCTCAAGTCACGGCTGGATTGCACCAGCGACCATTACAACCAACTATCTTGTGGCTAATTCTTCAGCAGTTTGGTTCCCTTTCCCAAGCCAAGACGTAGGTGAGGATGGATCAATGAACGGGTAAGGGGGTGCATGAAAGTGTGTGAGGGATATGAGTGAACGTACAGGAAATTAGCAAAAAATCCATCAGTTGAACCCCCCCATCAGACCAAAGGCGGGTTTAAGTAACTTCGTGGGGAATCAAGAACCTCCTGGCCTTCCCCAAGAATCTCACATAACTAATCCCCCTCCCTTAGACAAAAAGGGTAATTAGAATAGGGATAAACACTTAGCCCCTCAAGCCCCCTCTCTTGTGGAATCATAGCCCCCTATAACTCTAGTCCTTGTCTATCTAGCAGCCAGCGATGTGTTTATTATTAATAATGATCAAAACATTACATTTCTTGGGCATATTGCCTCGTTAATAATTGTTTGGGCACTCAGGCCTCTCAGCATTGTAACAATACATTATTTAAAATGGGGGTTCAAAACCTGGGGTGTTATAGCAATGTAGCTCGCATAGGCTTTTTATGTCATTCCCACCATTTCCATCATTCCATATCTAGATACAAGATCCCCACCCTAAGTTTCATAATGTCATCAGTAATGCCATGGAGGGTGAAGTAATGTTCCATCTAGTTGACCCATCCCGATGGGTTAAAACCATCAAACTTGTTGAAGTCCTCCTTAGGAAAACGGTGCCATGTGTTATTATCCATTGGTTTATGGCTACAAGGACCTGAAGAAGGATGATGGTGGCTAAATAGTCTCGAGTTAGAAGATTCTTCCTAGTGTGGCTCAATGTGTTGTGAATTCTAGGTTTATTCTTCAGGTATGGCTCGAGTTAGTATAGGTTCCAACTTCTCCAATTTCTCATCCAACTTCTTATCTAACTTCTCATCCAACTTCTATCCCAACTATTTATGGTTTGCTATATTTGTTGAAACTTGTCATTAAGATGTGTGTATTGAGTGTCCATGTTGTCCAACTTGTCAATAGTAGAGAAGGTGGTCATATTGTCTGAGGTACTGGTATGAGGTGGCTTATAGGGCTCCACCATGGGTGAGCTCACTGAAAAAGGTTATTGGGCCCTAAGGACAAGGGAGTGTCAAGTATTATAGTTATTTGATATACGTGTGGGGTCCAACAATAGTACGTCTCATCCCAATATCTCATGGCACTAATTAAGGAGGCTCAATCATGCCTTTAGCCATACTACTCGACTACCCAAGTACTAGAGTGTGATCTCCCTGAGTGTTGTTTTCCAGTGTACTATAGCAACAAGACAACTAATTAGTTTATCTAAAGCTAGTTTTAGGTATACCTAAGGCACTTTGTGTATACCCAAGGGTACATGGAAGTTATATTACATATACAAGTATTGTTTGAAGCGGCACTGCTCAAAGGGGTACCAACGAGTGTTACAAGGGTTTCCGACAATGTGATTCCACTTGTATTTTAACAAATTTACCAACTTAACTAGAACTATGACCTCAAAACGAGAACTCTATCCCTTAAAACACATATTTTTGCATAAAAAACATGAAAATCAACACCCAAATCAAAAAGTGGTGCTACTGGTAGCACCATTTTTTCTAACGTGGGTTAAAATTATAACATTTTTCAAGCATGACCTTAAAACACAAATAGTTGCTCAGAAAAACCTTAAAATTAACACCTAAATAAAAAAGTGACGCTAACTAAAGAAAAAAATCATTTCTAAACATTACAATTATGGCTCATTACGACCTAATTGAAACTGTGGTTTTGACAATAGATCCCTATGCAAAAAAAAAAAAAAAAAATTGAATACAAAATGGTCACTTTAAAATCTATTTATGAACTTTTTTTTTCTTAAATTTACATTGAAAAATAAATAAATAAAAAGGAGAAAATCTTCACAATTTATTTTTGAATGAAAATGGAACCCCCTCATACAAGTAAGTAGTGGTATACATAGGGAAAGGCCCTCGAGGAGTAGGTTTCAAGGCACCAATGACAAGCATCTCTGGATCAGAACTGGAAAAGAGTCAGGAAAGCAACCAGGGAAAAAACGATCGCATGGGGGAAGAAGCCAGAGAAACTTAGATTGAGGCACAAGAAACGACGAGCCCCAATGGGGCAGAAGAGCACAACCCATGTAAACCAAAAACAACAATGATACCCAAGGTAATACTGGAAGATCCGCAAACGCAACTCTACAGGAACCAAATGAAGATGCATGCACTAATCTACAAGTTTATGGGTTTGTGGCCCACAGAAAGAACGTTGCACAACTAGATTAAATATCAATGGAAGCCAAGCGGAGAAGTGGAACTCCACCTGGGCTCGAAAGGCTTCTTCACAACAGTATTCATGAACCTGGAAGATGGGGATAAGGTCTTTAAGGGGGGGGCATACTTCCATGCCTCAGTAGGACTGTACATGGGACCATGGAAGGAAAACCTCTCCCCAGAGAAAGAAACTTTCAAAAACGTACCTGCCTGGTTGAGACTTTACTCCTTGTCATTAGATTACTGGCTACCTTCCACCTTTGAAGCAATAGGGAACAAACTGGGAAAATACGTGAAGAACTAAGAAGAAACCCTAAAAGGGAGATATACATCCTATGCAAGAATCTGCATAGAGATGGATGTCTCGGGGGCACTCCCAGAAGCCATAAGCCTGGAATTCAGGGATGAGAAATGGATACAAAACATTGACTACGAGCAGATCCCCTTTAGATGCAGAATATGTCACAAACATGGACACCTAATCAGAGAATGTCCTCTCATTAAAAAACAAGAATCAGAAAACACCAAACTACAGTAGGATGACGATGGGTTATAAAGCCAAACCACAAAAACAGAGCTAACAAGAAACAAAGTAAAACCCCAACAAGGAGCAATCCGAAGGCCAAGAATAAAACAGAAGGACGAGATAAGACCAACAAAGGGGAAGGAGGAAAGGAAAAGGAAAAAGCTAAAGAAGCTAGGGAACAAGCAACAAATGAGTACACAGATAGCTCAAGAAAGAAGATGGGACATGGGGGTAGCGCAACTCCTATGGATGGAGAAACCAAAGATGCCAACATCCCCATGCAGGAGGCATACGGAGACGTGGAAATGACTCCAAGCGAGGTAGGAACGGAAGATATTGATCTCAGAGACATTGTGGAAAGGGAAGGGATAGATCTCCCGAACATATTGGAGCAATGGAAAAGGCAGGGCATAGACAATGTACGAGCGGAGAAACTAGACCGCATCTGATACATGTTCCTCCTAAGGGAGGAAGTCAAATCCATAGGGCTCAAGTGAACACACGGAGAGATAGGACACCTCAGAATCAAAGCAGGTGAGGGAAAATCACAACTCTCACCCAAGCAAACGAGAAGGAAAAAAGGCAGTACATCAAACAGCATAGCCCTACAGGAACTAGGAGCTCTGTTGATAAACTCAGGTAAGATCAAAAATCTCTTTCCCAAATCCCCCCCACATGTTTAAATGAATATTATAACATGGAATATAAGAGGGATAAACAGCCCACGAAAGCAGAGAATCCTTAAAAATAGACTTAGGAAGGAACAATCGGACCTTTGTTTCATCCAAGAGACAAAATGCATTGTAGACATAATGGAAACAATCAACAAAAAACAATGGAGCAAGTACAAGATCCTGGTTGTTGAAGGATGACAGATGGCAAGAGGTATTCTCACCTTGTGGAATCCACAAGTGATGAACCTAATAGCAATCGAGGCTACCAGGCACACACTTTCGGTTAACATGCAAATCATTGGTAATACGGAGATGATTCAGTGCACTAATGTGTATGGACTCCAGATGTTAGAGGAAAAGAGAAGAATGCTTCTAGACTTAGAAGACCTAAAATCCCGCTCCAACAACCTCCACTGGATCCTGGCAGGTGACTTCAACATCATCACGTCACTTGCAGAGAAAAAAGGAGGCACTAGGAGATTGGATAGAGATGCGGAAGAATTCTCAATGGTCATAGACACAGCGGAGATGGTGGACATCAGAACCAATAATGGACAGTTCACCTGGAACAATAAACGGATAAACCAACATCAGGTATCGAAAAGACTACACATATTCTTGGTGTCGTAGTCCATCATTATGCAAGGGTTAACCTTAGACTGCAACATCCTTCTCTGGGGGGGGTTTTGATCACTGGTCAATCCAATTGGAAGCAGAAGAAGACTTCTAAACCTCCTCGAAGAATAGAACCTTCAGATTTGAGAAATTCTGGATAGAACACCCCACCTTCAAGGAGAACATCAACCAGTGGTGGCGGGAGGACAAACCGGAGCAAGGGACAAGGATGTTCAAACTCTATAAAATACTAAATTACATCAAATATAATATCAAGGAGTGGAACAAGGAAATCTTTGGAAACATAAACCAAGAGAAGAAAAATATTGAAGACAGAATGAGAAAACCCCAGGAAGTATGCATAGTAGAGGGCTATACAAAGGATCGAAAAAAGGAAGAGATCCAAATGACCCAAGAATGGGAGGTAAGATGCCAGCAGGAAGAAATTCTATAGCGCCAAAAGTCTCGAATCAGATGGCTAAAGGAAGGAAAGAGGAACACCAAGTTTTTTCATAGAACAACCATTGCTAGAAGTGCCCACAACAAAATCTTGAAAATTAAGGATCGGGATGGGATCGAGAGAAAATCTCAGAAGGTGATTGAAAATACTTTGGTAAGTCACTTCCATGGGATAGCCCTGGAACCCAACAAATACCGAACGCAGGCCATCCAAAGGATAACTCAGCACATCCCCCGTCTACTCACCGAGAAACAAAATAACAACCTAAACAAACCCATTGCTAAAGAGGAAATTGATCAAGTGATCCAAGAGATGCCCAATGGGAAAGCCCCATGTCCAGATGGTTTTAGAGTGGAATTCTTCAAAGCATTTTTGGAAGTGGTCAAACATGATGTTTATAGGGTGGTGGAGGACTCTAGATGGTCGGCCTCCATCCTAAAAGTGCTAAATTCCACAATGATTACTCTAATTCCCAAAAACAATGAAGCAAGGACCCCCGACCGGTACAGGCCTATAGCTTTATACATTGTGGTTTACAAGATAATTTTCAAAGTCATAGCCAATAGATTGAAACCCCTCCTACCCACACTGATTTCACAAGAACAAGCGGGCTTCGCGGAAGGACGACAAATCATGGACAACGTCATCCATGCCCATTAGCTAATCCACACCCAAAAAATCCAGAGGAGAGGGGGAATGATAATACAACTCGACATAGAAAAAGCCTATGACAAAATTAGTTGGCACTACATGGTCAAGACTCCGGAAGCCTTTGGTTTCACCCAACACTAGATCAGCTGGATTGTCAGCCTAGTCTCAACGGCAAGTTACTCGCTCCCAATAAATGGAGCCTCAACCAAACCCTTCTGGCCTACTAGAGGCATCGAACAAGGAGACCCGCTATCCTCCTTCCTGTTCATCCTGATGATGGAAGGTCTCAGCCGAAGCTTAAAAAGCGCAACAGCAGTAGGAGAAATAACAAGCCTCAAACCTTTCAAAAACTGCCCTACTTCCACACACCAACAGTTCGTGGATGACACCTTACTCCATGGCATACCAATGGTCAAGGAAGCAAAATCCTTTAAAAGAATCTTAGAAGAGTTTGGGGAAGCATCGGGAGCCGAGATCAATCATTCCAAATCAATGATCTACTTCTTCAACACTAACCCTGCAATCCAAATAAACCTGGCAAATATTTTGGGATTTGAACGCAAAACACTCCCAACCAAATACTTGGGCATCCCCCTGATGGACAGAGCATACAAAATGGCAATATGGGAAGGAGTGCTCAACAAGCTTCAGGAGAGGGTGAAAAATTGGACGTACAGATCCCTCCACCTTGCGGGGAGACTTATATTGACCAAGACGGTTCTGCAAGCAATTCCAACCTATATGATGCATGTATTTCTCACCCCCAAAGGAATATTACAAAAAATAAGAACCATCCAAAGGGACTTCCTATGGCGAGGAGCGAAAAAAAAGAAAAAATGGGCCCTTGTGGTCTGGGAGAAGGTTTGCAAGCCAAAATGTAAAGGAGGATTGGGTCTACAAAACCCACAAGTAACCAACGAAGCCTATGGGGCGAAACTCTGGTGGCAATGGGTTAAAGAGACTTCTACCCCGTGGGAAAACCTCTGGAAGGCCAAGTATGCCCCGGACATAAATGACCAGGACCGAACTCGTTTTATGGGCACCAGGGAGGGATCAGCCATATGGAATCTAGCTTGGCGCAACAAAACCTGGATCTAGACACACAGCTTTTGGGAAGTGAGGAATGGTAAAACAGCCAGATTCTAGGAGGATGCCTGACAACAGGAACCCAAAATGGAAAATACGGACAGGGAGGAACTCCAACAGGACATGACCGCGCAAGGCAAAACCAAATTCCACCACTACTGGAAGCAAGAAACAGATCGCAACAGATGGAGAATCTAGGACAATGTCAATCCACAAAATAGAGACCGGACCGCAACAATCGCAAAAGAGGTGGAGGAGGAACTGGGGAAAAGGAAAATTACAGTCTCAGAAGAAGAGGACCAATTAAGATGGGGCCGAAAAAATGGCGGGGAATTCAACTTGAAAGAAGCCCGACATTACATCGCAAACCATGACCAAGAAGACCCAATGCAACAACGGGATAAGCTTTGGAACAGCCCCTAGTGGCCAAAACTAAAAAATTTCAAATGGTTAGTACTTCACAACCGAATTATAACCTGGGAAAACCTAAGGAAAATGGGCTTCATAGGCCCGTCACGGTTCCATCTCTATCAAGCTCAAGAAGAGACAATGAATCATCTCCTCGGTGAATGTAACTACACAACAGAGATCTAGGACTGGGCGGTAGGTATCTTTTGACAGTCTAATAGGACCCGAGGTAACATCTGTGAAACCATCACAACTGGAATGAGAGTTACAGTGACAATGAAGAGGTGAACCTCTGCTGGATTCTCATTCTGGGGATGATCATATGGGCAATTTGGAAAGAAAGGAACTGACGCATCTTCAAGAATGAAAGCCTTCCATAAGGGAAACTCAAATAAAAAATAATCTCCATGACAAGAGAAACGGTGCAGAGCCGCAACTGCCAGACTGGAATAGCGCAACTCGTAGGCGAGGACTCTAGAGTCCTAGAAGATTTTCACCTAAAAGATGGGCGCAACCACACACAAGTAGGACGGCCACTGCAACTCCAAATAGGTGAGCGCAACTAGAATCCCCCTCCAGCAGGGTCCCTCAAGTTGAACTTCAATGAGGCGGAAAAAGGAAACCCATGCATGATAGGAATAGGAGGGATAATCAAGGATAGTGGCGGTAACATAATCCGGCTGTACGCTGGGAGTATGGGGAAGTCAACCAACAATGCAGCGGAATTCGGAGCCCTGGAGATCGGCCTCGAGATTCTAATCAGTGAAAGGATGACAAACACTATCGTGGAAGGAGACTCCACTCTGGTAAGCAACATGGTGAAGAGAATCCAAAATGGCACCAAAGTGGGAAAAGTTCAGAGGCACTGGGGCCTGGCACACTCCCTGCAAACAATCCAAGAGCATCTGTAAACGATGAACACAATGGAGTTGCACTGGGTACGCAGGTCAGCAAATGGCCTAGCGGACATAATCGCTAACGAAGGGGTTAACAAGGAAGGATAAGAGCTAGACACTACCTGGAACAATATCCCAAATGGTCACTTCAGAACAGACTGCATACAACTAGCGACAAAAAACCGTGACGACAGCTTAAGTAAGGAAGGTCACATTGAGGAGGGAGACACAAGGCCAATTGGCGGGCATGAAGGATCCATGCAGAATCTTCCTGCCCAACAGTCAACCACAAGTTACAATGTAGGCTCAGACCACACAACAAATAGGGGTACGACATCAAGGTCGCATCAATAGGAAGAAGTGCAGGGTTAGTGCATGGGAAAGTATAGATGGGAATTAGAAAGTCGCGAATGACGTAGGACAAAAGATGTTACCATGGACCAGTGTGGATACACTACACCCAAGCACAAGTATGGGGAATAACACAGTTGGTTACACAACAAGAAGGGGCAAGGGTCAGTGCAAGGATAATGGTCAGGTCATCATGATCACACATACCGAGACAGGAAAAAGGATGGGAAGGACCACCTCTGCGGGCAGACCATGATTGCTAGGACGAGTTCGAAGCAGGGGAAATCCCATAAGAGAAGAAGCACCAGGAGAATATGTAGACAAGAAAAGTGAAACTGCAAGCGCTACCACAAAAACAAGGGCTGGGAAAGAAGGAACCCCTGTGTCGATAGGAACATGAGGAGAATTCGGGTAAAAAACCACCAGAAGCCAACTGAGATGGTGCGTATGAAGAGGACGCACAACAAAAGAAACCTGCAAAGGAAATAGTCTTCGACAAACCCTAGGAAGGTTTCAAGGATGGAGAAAGCGGCCCAAGACGCCAAGGGCACCTTTCATACGATGGTCGAACCAAAAGGAAAAGCGACCATCACCCGGTGGGAGAAGGAAATCAATGTTAAACGCAAGGGCAAAGCTTGGAAGGAACTTATTCAGGAAGCGAACCGGATAATGGACCCAGGGGCCATGCAGCCCAGAGAAACCCTCTACCACAAGACGGTGGAAATGGTGTGGTGAACAAAGATGTTAATAGGCAAAGTGAGCTCAGAAAGGAAAGATGTTAGCCTGAAGGATAATAAGGACCACAAAAAAATGTTAAAAGAAATCCTGAGTCGCCTTAGCAACCTGGAAGCCAATACAAAATGGCTTGCTGAGGACCAGAAAGACCAGAAGGAGAAGATGGAGCGAGTGGCAGCCCAATTCCACCTATACTTGCGCTACGTCCATCATATGGACATCACGCCAGCTGACGGGAATGGAGCACCAGCCCATATCAGAAAGACTCGCATGGTGGTCCAGAAGGAGGAGAATAAGGACAAGGCGGATGAAGGAAAGAAGCATCTCATCATCCTGGACTAGCACCTGGTTAGTCAGTGGTCAAGTCATGTTGTTGGGTCAGTCTCAACTTCTGTGTTGTGTTCTTTTTACATTTTTGTTTTGTTTAGCTTGTAAAAAACTGGATATGGTGGGACTGGACCGGTTTCCCAAGGTGGCGGTCCAACCATACCCCTCTGCTATCTCAGAG
>JZKD02S0404962.1:20231-32787 GCA_000966675.3 Picea glauca | reverse complement strand
GGGGTAAAAAATGCAACCCTTGAAAAAATGAGAACTCTCTAGAGTTCTTGTTAAGTTGGTAACTATGTTTTTTTTGCATGTATTCTTCCCCGACTACAGTTTTACCCACTAAAGGACGGGTCATTATGTTATTTAAAGACACCAAAATACATCTCTAAAAAAAAAATCAAAAATTTAAGAGCTTGTTGACCTAAGAAAAAGCTCTACAATCACCAGAAAATAACTTGCTTTTCAAGGTAGGGTTTGAGGCCGAAAAGGTAAAATGATCATAACTTTTGTTATACCTCTCTGATTGGCTATTATGACCCAAATAATGAAATTCCATGGATTCTCTCTATCTACTAACATTGGTTTGACTAAGATATGTGCAGTCTATAAAAATACATCCAATTTTCAAAATTTGTGGCCATCATTGGAAAAAACCCTTAAAAAAGCCTAACTTTAAATCAACGATAACTCCACTTCCCTGACTCCATTTTGGACAATTCTTTTTTTAAACTTGGGCATTTTTTGAGAGGAAATCGTATCTACAATTGTTTCTTCAAATTCTACACAAAAGTTTTGTAAAAGGATCTTAATGATGCCATCTTCTTTTTTCAATCAAACTTTGTAAAAAGAGAAAACAAAATATCCCTTTTTTGGCCCGAGAAAGAGCTCTTAAACCACTTGTAATGTACTTAACCCAAAAACTTCAAAGAAATCATATAAAATGCAGTGCAAAACCAAGACATGTGAGATAAAATAGATAAATCCTGAGAAAGAACTCTCGATAATAAAAAAAATAGAGAGTTGTGTTCACTTTCCTCTTCAAGGGGGCAACCTCCTTGAGAAAAACTCCAAATACAATAACAATTCTTGAATAAGCATTACATAACCTTCTACTTAAAATATAACTATCCATATAGAAGTTTAATTACCTACGGGCCCACTTATAACGAGGGACTAATAACTAATTTGGACCTTATTAATAAAGAGGACCCTTTTTACAATGAGTGATTGTTTACTAACTATTTAGTGGGCCTTATTCAAGGAAGGTGACCTCCTACATTAACAAAATATCATAAGAATGGGGGTTATGGTAGGACCCTAATAGTCAATATATACAAATGGCTCTTAAATATTCCCGAGCTTAAGGAAAAAATTAACAAAATATGGAGAATTAAGTCTAAAGAGAATAATTGGCTATATCATTTGATATTCGTCTGAAAGTGCCACTTACAACCCAAAAATGGTTGTTTCTCTTGGTCTTTAATACATGGTGCCTTCCCATGGGGATAGACTTGAAATACCTTGGAATTTCACACCCTTTACGTGGAAAGAGTGAAACTCCAAAGTTCTTGTTCAAGTTTTGTAAATATGCTAAATCAACTCAAGAATGGGATTTTAAGCTTTGTCACTCCTTAATCTTTTCCAACATGACCTATAAGGATGCCCAGGTAGGAGATTATTTCTCTTGGGTTGTATATTTTCACACAACATGACACTATATCAGAATTGATATCTTATATCATCATTGTAAAAAAAAGAAATGAATATATTCGCCAATTTTCAACACATGAACACCAATCCTACCTTGTAAGAAGGGTCTCTAGTATATTCCCATGTGTTTATATAGATGTAGGTATATACATGTAAGGTGGAGATGGAAGTAGCCCACTTGCAAGAGAATGATAGACTATTGGACTAGTGCACCAAGAACTATGTTCAAAATGCCACCTGAAATGTGCTCTCCTACCCACTATGTACACTCCTAAGCTTCAAGTGGTCGTTTACATCAACATAGAACAAGGAGAGTTGTAAGAAAGTGTTAAGAGAATGGAAGGAGCTAGCCTAAAAAAAGAACTTAGGGGTCACTAGGTTCGACAAATTTCATTACTATTCCTTTGTCCATTTTAAAGCTAGAGCATCCAATTGGACCCAAATAGGGAAACAATGGAGGGGAGACAATAGCAGTTGATTCTAAGCCAATGGATAAATGACGAGGGCCTTCTCCTAATGAACAATTCCCTCCACCTAACATAGTTTTAATTCCTACAATGTCTTAATATTCTTCCTCGCTCTATCTTGATGGTTTAGTTGTTTAAGTGTTTGACTTTCTTTATGCTTCCCTTTTTATGACGATTTTATTTTGGGATTTACATGGTCATTTTGATTAGATAGGGATTTTTCCTCATGGATGTAGATTTTGGTTGTTGTCTCGTGACCCTTTTTTTTGTAAAATGCATGTATCTTTTCTATATTAATAGAAATATCAAGAATTTAATAAAAAAAAGTAAACCCTTGATTAAGGCATAATACCACAATAACTAGAGGTGAAAAATGTGAAAGTACAAATATCAAATTGCAAACTTCCAAAGTACATATAGTGCATAAATCAATGTTATTTCACAAATCATTAAGCCCCCAGCCTTGTCATTGTCAAAAGTAGAATCAAAGTTAAGCTTTCTCTTTCTTCTAGAGCAAGCACTCATCTTGTATAGTTGGACCACCTGGAATAGCTATAGAAAGAGATTGCAAATGAAAAAACAAATGATAAAATTTTCTATCAAAATTATGGCATTTCTAGCTTAAATATAAATTACCTTTATAACTAAAGAAAAATCACTACAACAGAGATAGATTTGCTAGCAAACTAGGTCCTCCTCCTCATTGAAGCATAGCATCTTATCATAGGCTACAAATTTTAATCCTTCTCTTCATTGAAGCATTACCTCTTATCATGAGATAGATTTGCTAGCAAACTAGGTCCTCCTCCTCATTGAAACATAGCATCTTATCATAGGCTACAAATTTTAATCCTTCTCTTCATCGAAGCATTGTCTCTTATCATGAGATAGATTTGCTAGCAAATTAGGTCCTCCTTCTCATTGAAGCATATCATCTTATCATAGGCTACAAATTTTAATCCTTCTCTTCATTGAAGCAATGCCTTTTATCATTACAAAATGTAATTACCCATCAAGAATGTAAAATAATTTGGAAACTTGAAATAAAATGGTTTTGATCAATTAATGCTTTCATTGAAAAAATATATTGCATGAGATTTGACTTCTTATGTCGGAGCCATCTATTTAACCATTTGTAATTAAAAACTTCTTTAAAATATTAAAGTTATGTATTGAGAAATTACTTGTATAAACTTACTATTTCATTTTTATGAGACATGTGTGTTCCTCAAAATAACAATAAGACTCTACCTCGATGAGCTTCTCATCTACAAAAATCTATGAGCTTCTCATCTACAAAAAATTATTAAAAGAAAAAAAGTGGCTATGAGACACCTATTATTGAGGCACATGAATCTTTCCAACTGTGAATTGCAAACACACATCTCAAACTAGTGTCAATGTCTTAAATAATGTAATAAATAAATTTAGTGACTAAAAAGGTGTAAACACATGATAAAAAACATAACAAGACGATTAATGTATTAATAGAATCCATCATAAGAAGATTATTATACCATGGTGGAGAAATGAGATGCTCACACAAAGCATGTGATTCCTGAATCAAAGGACATAGGTGCATGTATCAAACCAATGGCATTCATATAAAACATTGAACAACTCTTATAAGAATAATTTAATCTCATCAAACTAATAATACTTAGCTTNGAGCCTGACAACCCGCCTCTTCTACCATGGGCTTGACAACCCGGTTCTTCAACCAATTTTCAACTCAATTCCCACAAGTTTAGGATAACGGCAACAACAACAGCTTTCAGTTAACTCACGGGTTACAGCAGCAACGGGAACATTGGGTGTGGACGTCCAGAAAATGACAACATGCCACTAAGACACATCACGGTTCAGGTAACATCGGTTTTAGAATGCGTGACAAGCAATCCACGCAGAGGTCGAACACAGACTCAACAGTTCAGACAAAGGGTGTATCGACTTCTCAAGAAAACATCACAAGCTTCGGGTTTCAGAGCTGTGTGAGGGTATGCATGCAGAGATCAGACGAAATTCACGGTTTCATACATCTGATGGCAGAATGGAGAACAAACCCCGAACTTAGCTGATGCTTCAGCTTTTAACCGCATGCACCTAGGTCGACACTTGTCCTCCTGGAGCTGCATGTGTTCCCTTTTGCACACGTTGGAGCTGCATGTGTTGCCTCTTCCAGGACTTAGGATAAAAACATGTTTTGTCACACGACTTTAGAATAATAAAAAAATATTATTCTCAAGGACTTAAGCCCCTAAGCTTAGCCCCTCTTTCCAACCTTTCAGCCCCTTTTCCCTTACCCACCTTGTGGAAGCTTAGTCCCTCATCACTCTTTCTTCGTGGTCGGTCTACACGCAACGATGTTTAATCTTTATCAATGTTCTGCATATTACATATACAAAAACAGACTCCTGGTCTTTAACACTTAGGCTCTCCAACCTAATAAACACATAAGCCCACCAACTTATCAATACTTGGCTCACCAACCTACAAAACATGATTTACAATTCATAAACATGATTACAACAGGGTTCGTTCTTGGGGATATTACAATCCCCTCCCCTTATTTTTGCATTGTCCGCAGTGCAACTTTCACACAACATCAACAAGATTTTCAAAATCTTCAAAAAGATGTGGGTATTCTGCCCACATAGCATCCTCATGCTCCCATGTCATGTCCTCAGAACCGTACGAGGTCCACTAAACCTTTACAAGCCCTATGGCTCGATTCCGGAGCTGTTTTCTTTTCCGGTCCAATATGCGCACATGATGCACTTGCATGACACCTTCTTGCTCCACCTGGATCACATTCCAATCAATTACATGATTAGCATCAGGTATGTATTTCTTAAGCAATGAAACATGAAACACATTATGTACAGTCATGGATGCAGGTAATGCAAGAATATATGCAACTGGCCCAATCCTTTCTAGGATTTCAAATGGCCCACAAAATTTGGTTGCCACTTGGAGCAACTTCCCAGCTTCAGGGAAATTCTATTGGCTTTTACTTTTAGGAAAACATGATCGCCCACTTTAAACTCTCCGTGGGTTATGTTTTTATCAACATAACTTTTTTGCCTATCTTGGGCAGCCTTTAAATTCTGCTTAATTTTTAGCATTTGTTCTTCCATTTCCTTGAGCAATTCTGGCCCAATTACTGCCCTATCAGCTGGATTATCCCAACTTACTGGAGTATTGCACTTTCTACCATAAAGTGCTTTAAATGGGCTCATCTTCAACGATGCTTGATACCCATTATTGAAGGCGAATTATACCAAGTGTAGGGAGTCTTCCCATTTCGATGGTTTGTCCATCACATACATCCTCAGTATGTCTTCTATTACTAGAATCATCCACTCTGTCTTCCCATCCGACTCAGGATGATAGGCTGTACTAAAGTTCAGATTCGTCCCGAACCCCTTGAATAACCCTTTCCATAAATTTGAGGTAAATTTTGGGTCTCTGTCAGACACAATTGTCTTGGGAATTCCGTGCAATCGTGCCACTTCCTTCATAAAGATTTCGGCAACATCCTTTGCCTTGTGAGTAGTCTTTAACGAAATAAAATGGGCAACTTTTGTAAGCTTGTCCACTACCACCATGATTGAATCATGATGCTTGCTTGTTCTGGGCAATCCCGTGATGAAATCCAATGTCACCATTTCTGACTTCCACTCAGGAATGGATAAGGTTGTAGCAACCCTGTTGGGTGTTTGTGCTTAGCTTTAACCTTCTGACACTCCATACATCCGACAATGTATTCTGCAATCTCTTTCTTCATACCTGGCCAAAAATAATGGCTCTTGAATGCTGCCACAATTTTCTGATATACAGGGTGCCCTGCATAAGGCACATTATGCATTTCATGCAAAATCACAAGTTTCAAATCCTGGACATTAGGTACATAAATTATGTTTTTGTACATAAGTATTCCATCAGTTTCCAATTTATAAATCTCCACTTTCTGTGGCATCTTACCTTGTTGTAGCTTTGCTACCAAATGCCTGTACTGCAAATCTGTATTTGCAACCTCCAAAATTATGCTTTTAATATCAGTTCGGTACATGTTATTGGTTGTAGCATGTAACTCGTGTACTCTCCTATTGAGTGCATCAACCACTTTATTCTCCTTCCCTTTGATGTGCTTGATATCAAAATCGTACTCATAGAGAAACTCTAGCCACCTACTCTGTCTAGCGTTCAAGGTTGGTTGATCAAACAAATATTTTTAGACCATTGTGGTCTGTTCTCAGTTCGAATCTCCTTCCCATAAGGTAATGCCTCCATTTCTTTAGAGTGTGTACTATGGCTGCCAACTCTAAATCATGAGTGGCATAGTTATTTTCGTGCTCTTTCAAATTTCTAGATTCATAACAAATTACAAATCCATTATAATTGAGGACTCATCCTAGTCCTTCTTTGCATGCATCTTTACACACTACAAAGTCTCCATTCGGATCTGCAATCCTCAGGATTGGATCACTGGTTAACAACTGCTTCAATTGTTGAAAGCTTTTCCCACAATCCTTTGTCCACTGGAATTTCTTCTCCTTCCTTTGCAAGGAAGTGATAGGGTGAGCTATCCTCGAGAACCTTGCGATAAACCTTTTGTAATAACCAGCTAGACCCATAAAGGATTTGACTTTCGTCACGTTCTTTGGCGCTGACCATTCTCTGATGGCCTCAATCTTCTCAGGATCTACAACTATCCCATCCTTCGAAATAATATGCTCCAAGTAATGGATCTGCTCCTGATAAAACGAGCATTTGCTCAACTTGGCATACAATTGGTGCTCTCTTAGCACCTGCAACACCATCGTCAGATGTTGTTCATGCTCTTCCTCCGACTTGGAATACACCAGAATGTCATCCAGGAATACTATGACAAACTTGTTTAGATAGTCCCTGAATACACCATTCATTAAACACATGAAAACAACAGATGCGTTCGACAACCCAAACGACATCACTGTGAACTCATAATGACCATACCTTGTTCTAAAGGTGGTCTTGTTGATATCTTCATCCTTTCTCCTTACCTGGTGATATCCCGACCTAAGGTCTATCTTCGAAAATATCTTCGCATCCTTCAATTGATCGAAGAGGTCATCAATCCTCGACAGAGGATACTTGTTCTTAACAATTACTTTGTTCAATTGTCTGAAATTGATACACAATCTCAACGTCCCATCCTTCTTCTTCATGAACATGACCGAGGCTCCCTAAGGTGACACACTTGGGCGTACATACCCCTTCTTCAGAAGCTCTTCAAGCTGCAATTGCAGTTCTTTCGATTCTGGTGTGCTCATTATGTAAGGAGCTTTTGACACTGGAGCTGCTCCAGGCATCAAGTTTACAGAGAAATCAATATGTCTCTTCGGAGGTAGTCTAGGTACCTCCTGAAATACATCTTCAAACTCCTTTAGTACCGCATGATCTCCAATCTTTGAGACCTCATCCTTAGATGCTTCCTCCACATGGGCTGCAATTAATTGACAACCTTTTATGTAGCACTTCTTCAGTTGCATTGCTGAGATTTCTCTGATAGCAACAACTCTGGGAATTCCTTGGACTGTTTTCCGATTTCCTTCCTCATCCAAGCAAGTGAGTGCCTTGTTCCGACAGTCCAAGATGGGATAGTGCTGGTCCAACCAATCCATCCCAATTAGACGGTCATAAGAACCTAAGGGCAGAATGTTCAATTCAACCTTTGTGCTCAGTCCCTTCATGTCCACAGGACAAGACTTAACTAACTCAGTGACTTTCCTCTTGGTTCATGTAGCCAGCTGCACTAACCAAGACTTTTCATGTTTGCTTCTCGACAAATGCAAACTTTCCATTACTCTAGGATCTATATAACTATGGCTATCCCCTGAATCAATTAAAACAGTAAATGGAAGCAGTGCATGCCTTTTCCATTTCTTTTGCACTCAGTGGCAATTCTACTGGGTTCTGGCACTCGTTAAACTTCTGCAAACACAATGTGCAGACAACCAGAATTTGTCAGGCCATTATTCCTTAACAAAGCCCACAACATTCATAAACAAATTTGATTCAAGAAAACGTTCAGTTTTCATTCTCTGTGATTACTCTGTATTGTTGGTTAAAATTCATTAAATATGTTAATTAGATTTAATATGCATGTTATATATAAAAGTATGAGAAGGTTTTCGCATAGTAGCGTTGCCCTGGCATTTTAATTGAAATTAAACACAGAATTAATACTTATCTTTGAAACTGTAATAACTCCACCAACTACGTGCAAACCTTCCATGAACCTCCTAGCCTTAGACCACGCTTCTCATCACGCTCAGTAGTGGGTCACCCTTGAGCTAGGACTAAGCTCCACCCAAGGCAAGGGAATCCTAGACTATGTTGAGGTTACAAGAAAACTGCACAGAGCAACCAGAAGGATTCTCTCTAGGAGCCTTCTTACGCCCACTACTCACGGACTCTCATTCCCCACATGGATGCAAGTAATGCAAGCATATATACAACTGACCCAATCCTTTCTAGGATTTCAAATGGCCCACAAAATCTGGCTGCCAACTTGGAGCAGCTTCCCAACTTCAGGGAACTTCTATTGGCTTTTACTTTCAAGAAAACATGATCACCCACTTTAAACTCTCTGTGGGTTCTGTTTTTATCGACATAACTTTTCTGCCTATCTTGGACAGCCTTTAAATTCTACTTAATTTTTAGCATTTGTTCTTCCATTTCCTTGAGCAATTCTGGCCCAATTATTGCCCTATCAGCTGGATTATCCCAACTTACTGGAGTATTGCACTTTCTGCCATAAAGTGCTTCAAATGGGCTCATATTCAATGATGCTTAATACCCATTATTGTAGGCGAATTCTACCAAGTGTAAGTAGTCTTCCCATTTCGATGGTTTGTCCATCACATACATCCTCAGTATGTATGTGATGTTGCAATATTATCATGTATTTCGTTGCAATGATATTTACTGTTAATTCCTTTAATTTTGTATGTTAGCAGTAAAACTGTGATTACTCTATATTGTTGGTTAAAATTCATTAAATATGTTAATTAGATTTAATATGCATGTTATATATATAAGTATGAGAAGGTTTTTGCATAGTAGTGTTGCCCGACCGTGGGGTTCATGGCCGGGGACGTTACAATAACGTCCTCGGCCATCAACCCCACGACCGAGGATGTTACACTTTTCAAGGGCTCTCCCTCTGCTTTTGATGCCTTTCATGGCAGCTCGTTCCGTGATGTTGTCAAGAGGAATTCAAATCCTCCATCTAGTTTGGTGCATGAGGCTATGACCCCTACCATCTCTTTGAGGAAGGACATTATTTCCAAATTAGCTCGCCTCAGCTCCATGACACCCATTTTTCGTTTTAATGGCCTCTGGCCTCATCTTGTTGATCTTCACGATTGGATTTCGAGATATTGGTTGCCAATTTTGAAAGGTGATGTCTTCATTCACCCCTGTGCTCAAGGATTTTTCATTGTTGAGTTTGATCTTCAAGAAGATAGAGATTTGATATTTAGTTCCAGCCCCTGCTTCTGGGGTAGTTATGGTTTATGTATGAAGCCCTGGTCTCCTTATTTTGATCCTTCAAAATATTTGTTATCTTGAGCCCCTGTTTGGGTTAGACTCCCAAACTTGCCTTTGCATCTTTGGGGCTTCTCCTCTCTCTGTTCCATCGGTAATGCTTTAAGAAGGTTCCATTTCAAATGCCCTGAAACAAAAAAACACAACATATGAATGTATGCTCGGATCTATGCAAAATGGATTTCAGCAAAGGGTTTATAGCCGAAATCAACTTTACGGGGGATAATTACTCGTGAACTCAAAAGTTGGATTATGAAAAAATTGCTTTACGGTGTCGAGCTTGTTGTTCCACGGGACACTTGGCAACCCAATGTACTAGGGGCCCTAAGAAAGCTCGAAAACAACGAAAATCAACCTGGTGGGTTGGATCCCACATTGACCATCAACTTATTTCCAAGGATGTTTCTTCAATTGATGATCCTCCCATGGCGGGGACGAAAGAGGCTAATGCTAGCTTCACTCCCTCCATTGGGGACTCTCCAGTTATAAACCCTGCTTTGGATGGCTCAAAATTTGAAATAGAGGATCTCAATGTCACACCAGAGATCATCAAGCATCCTCAAATGCAACAAGAAACACCTTGGAAGCTCGAGAAAAAAGAGGCTTTGGATTCTCCAGACTCGGGTAAAGTTAGGCAGGTTCACCCCAACTTCATTCCTCTGGCTAGTTGGGTAGATGAGGTTATCGAAGCTTAAGCATTAGCAGTTAAGCTAAGGCAATTGAGAGTCTAGTTCAAGAAAAACAGGAAGTTTCACATTAAGACAATCCAGGAATCATAGGCATCTCAAATGCTCCAACATCGATAAATGAAGACTGGATGGAAGTATGAAAGAAGAAGAAAACACATGTACCCTCAAAGCCAATGGTCACAGAAAGTCAAGCTCGCAAGTCAACTAAAAAGGCGAACTCTTCCCCAACAAGATAATTTAGATGCAGTGTCTCTTCACTCTTATCCTTAGAGTCTTTTTGTGAGTGTATTCAGTAAAGTTGTTCTATCTGAAGTTATCATCTGAGTATTTGAAATAGTCATTCGTAGCTTGTAGGAGTGGATCAATTGAGGCCTCAAATTGGCCCAAATTTTGAAAAACTTTGTAACCTCTCAGCAATTTTAATTGCACCATTTTTGATAATTCAAATTTCTCAGTTTTTGTAAAAAAAAATATTTTTATAAAATTTTTAATGGTGTTGTCTAACTGTTCTACATTTTGACCTTTTTCGTCGAAATCCAGTGACATAAATTTGCATGAAATCACATTTTTATGTTGTTTAAATTGCATTTTTGAATGCATAAATGGATTCAGCATGTTGAAAAACACTTGAGGCACTTAGATTATACAAAATTAGCCACTCAAATCTGTAGATCCAACAATTTCCCACCGGATTTAGAGAAAAAATAAACAGAAAATATCCCCAGAAAATTACCAAAACTTAGAATGTTTAGACTACAAAATTCTTTAATTTAAGGACTTTCTCTAATTTAAAAGAAAATTAGGAGATTTTTAAAGTAAAATAATTTTAGCTTGTAGAAATTTAAATGAATATTCATTTTAAATTGCAGTTCTTATTAAAAAAAGATTGAAAAATTAATGAAAAGACAAAATTTTAAAAAATCTCACAATATTCCTAACTTGGACAATTGCGATGATATCACCTCTTATGTTGTCAATGTTATGGCATCTCCTTACCTCTCCCATGGAATTCTAAATATTCAAAATAGCTCACATGCTTTCTTGACATAAACTTCACATATATTTTTCTAAAAGCCCATAATGGGATCTCCTTATTGTTATGTGGTTGCTCAATTAAAAACAAAGTACCAAAGGTTCATCTAATTATCAATGATTATTGGATATATTTACACCACTTAATATAAATATGTCCTCTACCAATAAGAGGATGTTTGGCTAGTTCAAAGGTTTATAAGTAATAAAGGGTTTATAAACAATTTAAACACGATCTCTTTTGTTATTTTTAAATCCTTAAACCATTCATAAATTCATTTAATCTTTATTGCATTAAGAGGTGCATTGTACAACCAAGTACGAAAGAGATTGTAACATCTATCTTGTCTCATCACATTTACATGGACCAAAAATAAAAATTTATTCTAGGTGCTCTTAATAATAATAATAATAATAAACTATTTCACATACACACACAAACAAACCAACATAGATTCATCTTAACCTTAAACCTATAAAGCACCAAGATGGATAAAATCCCTCAAGATGTAAAACCTTTCCTCAAATTTTTGAACTATAAAAAATGTTTACATTTCAAAAAGATATAATCCCTCTCAAAACTTAATACACTTAATAAATCCAAAATTAAATTAAATCCACTTATATCTCTAGCACATTAATTCTCTAAACATATTATATCATAAAATACTCTTTCTCCTTTACTAATTAATCTAATTAATCTAAAATGAAGTTCTCCAATTCTAAGCACTTCACTCAATTATCTCAAATTTATCATCTACAAAAGGATCTCCTCATTTTAGTGCAACTGTTATTGGAAATCTCTTGAAGGTTTAGGGTTATTGCATTTAGAATTTCATTAATTAAATTTAGATTTTAATTATTTAAGCTTTTTATATTTTCTAACTTTTTAATTTCAATTTTACTACAATAAAATAATTAAAAAAATAAATTAACAATATAAATAACTAAAGATAAAATAAAATAATAAATATCTTACCTCACCACAAAAACCAAATATCATTGCAAAAATCAGTTCTTGCCCAAAATATGCACATGTTATAAAGTGCATGCATGTCTCTAATTGTTGTAATTAAGCATTTTTCATATAATGAGTTTGTTCCTTAAAAACAAAAACAAGATTGTCTTTGACATCGTGAATCTTGTATAGTTGTTATATTATTAAATTATATATTAAAATTTTGTTTATTTTATATGTTTGAAAATTTCAAAGTATCAATGAGTTTTTTAGTTATTGAATATTAAATTTTTTTATATATAACTTTTTTAGTTATTGAATATTATTTTTTTAATTTA
>JZKD02S0404962.1:0-15937 GCA_000966675.3 Picea glauca | reverse complement strand
CAAAGTTGGCTGAGAAGAAGATGGATGGGTCCTCCAGGACCATGCTCAAGTCAATCTGCTCTCGTACTCCATGTCTAGGACCATGTGGGCCTCGAGACATGATCTCCTAGTTATCTGATGATATCGGGGATAACAGACACAAATCTCAATAAATTTTGGACCCTGCAATAATAAAATTTAGGCTTATTTTATAATGAAAAAGAGTTTAAAAGATAATTAAATATTCTTCTCGCAATCTATAGTTGATTATGTGCATTTTGTCTTTTTGCTTGTTCTCGGGATCCTTGTGTAGTATATTTACGGGGTAATATGGGGTACCTAGGGAAGTACCCAATGGGAATGATAATAGATAGATAGCCATGTACATGTAATAGTGTGACCACAATAAATTTAGGAGACTTACTAGAAGGTTCCACCTACTACAATGTTCCTTCTCTAGAATGCTCCTAGGAGGTATATATCATTATACAAATAAGTGTAAACAATGTAATGAGGCATAGTGAAAAATATTGTGAATGTGTCACACATTGCTTGAGGAGTGTTATCCTTCCATAATGACTAATATATGGTGTTACCCTACCTCAAGGGTTTTGACTACATTCTTGTGTTGAATTTTTTATTATCTATTGTGTGGATCATTTATTTTGGAATTAATATTTATATTGTATTTCAAGTTTATTGAGGCACATAACATTTGGTATTAGAGATCTTTCTTCAGTCAAAGAAAGGAAGAATTTGTTTTCTCCTTTTTGCATATTTTTTCAAGGGACAAAAGGGGGCGACACACTTCATATTAAATTATGAAACTTTCTAAGCATAATTTGCAAAAACCAATTGGATATTTGAGTTCCATACCCAATTAAAAAAAAAAATCCAAAACAGAGTTCAGAAGGTGAAGTTATTGGCGATTTAAAATCAACAAATTTTCAGGATTTTTCCACGGACAACCACGTGACTTGCAGATCAGATATATTTTGCTAGAGTGCTCAAATTTTAGTGAAACCAATACCCTTAGGTGCATATTGATTGTGGCATTTCATAATTGGTGTCATAATAACCAATTGGAGAAGTATAGTTGCAATTATGCCCATCTTAATTTAGTAGCCTCAAGGAGCTCCATTGCAGAGTAAGTTATTTTTATAAACCCTAGTTTTCTTTTGGGTTATGGAAAACAAGATATATTTTACTGGAAAAGATGATGGTCTTAGTATTGCAGAATATATACATAATTTCAAGTCAATATGGAAAGGGAGGTGGAAATTTTGTGTGCATTATAGTTTCAAAGACGATGCTCTCATATGGTGGCAATCATTTGACTATTGTGAGTTGATGGCACTTTCTGATGAAGCATTATACAATTATTTTTAGACAAGTGGTCACATGCCAAGAGTAAGGATAGAGAAAGTACCAAGGTTTTATTTCCATGTGGCAACTCCATACTGTAGGTCCATGGATGCATTCAACAAGAGAAGGTTATTATTTCTATTAACCCTAGCTGCATAAATAATTTTATTAATGTTAGTTTGGCTAAAAGGTTGCAAGTACCTACAAAGAATATTCAAAGCACATATGTTAAAGGTGAAAATATCAAATTTTTAAAGTTTTGAAGATTACAATGGACAAATATGTGTTGCATTATGATTTTGATGCCATAGATATGCATGATGTGGATGTTATTCTTGGATATACTTGAATGGAATCAATTGGTACAATTAATGTGAGTGTGAAAAAAAAGTTTTTGAATATATGGTACAAGAGAAATAAAATTACACTTCACTATACGTCTCTTAGTAAGCCAGAAGGGCACGTGGGGGAAACTAAAGAAGTTATTGCAAGGAAAATAATTGCAGAGTCAGAGGTTGACTTAGAAGCAGAGCCTACCGAAGCATATGAACAAAATTCGTAGGAAGGGCATAATAAGGAAGCCAAGGAGCTACATGACTCAAAGGTGCCACATGTTGAACATTCCAAGTTAGAATAATATAGAACCAAGGTTGTTGTATATTTCCATTCACACCACTTGGAGAAAAAACAAACCTTAGGCAAGATCATGGGCATCAACAAACTTATTATGGACCAACACGGCACCCAAAAGGAAAGCAATCGAGAGATACATGAAGACATAACAATAGTGCTTGGAGATGTCACAACACAACAATGAGCAATAAGATTCCAAGTCAAGGTGACAACACAACACTAGTTGTACCCCATGTTCACATTTCACTAGGATGGATGGAGGCTCGTGTTTGGTACCAATTGGCTACATTGCTTAGTCGATCATATTATATGGTTTCTTCCCATGTTTTGAGGATGAAACATGCAAAGTGGCATGAAATGTAATATACCTAGGGGGTAATATGGGGTACCTAGGGAGGTACCTGATGAGAGTAATAATAGATAGATGACCATGTACATGTAATAGCGTGAACACAATAAATGTGAGAAGGCTTACTAGAAGGTTCCACCTACTAGCATATTCTTTCTCTGAAATGTTCCTAGGATGTAGATATCATTGTATAAATAAGTGTAAGTAATGTAATGAAGCATATTGAAGAATATAATGAATGTATCAAGCATTGCTTGAGGAGTGTTATCCTCCCATAAGGATTGATATATGGTGTTACCCTACCTTAAGGATTTTAACTACATTCTTGTGTTGAATCTTTTATCATCTATTGTGTGGATCGTTTATTCGATAATTAATATCTATATTTTATTTCAGGTTTATTGAGGCACATAACACCCTGGTCCATCTCTTAGGACTTGTTGATGGAATTTATATGATGAGTGGGCATGGTAAAATGATGGTGAATGAGATCCTAAAACCACATGCTTATTGTCCAAAATATTTTCTATATGGAGAGGCTCCAATGTTCAACACACTGTTCCCAATGCATTGCACGAAGGAAGCTTTGATGGATTTAATGGAATAAAATTTGAAGTTACATGCAAATATTGCATATAATATTTTTATTTCCATTTAATGAGAGATAATTTTAATGCAGTGGAGACCATTGGAAATCCATTGATGAGTGCAATAATTTCAATATTTTAATATCAGAATCCCTAAGCTCCTAAGTATCTCATCTCTCCTATATTGAGTCTAATCGACCGCATTACAACACTTAGCCAACTTTCAACCTTTCGCAACCGCGGGTTGGCGGGTTCACAAAAGTTCCCAAATCCTAATTGCTCTTGTCTGTCCTTGCCACCTTCACGCTTTTCCCAATATGCATTTAGTATGGTTTAATGCTAATAACTCATCATACAAGTTCCATAAAGATCGTCATTAATAAGCAAAGGGCTCGAGGATATTTCTCATTAAACCACATTAAATCATGATTTGTGGAAGATTATATTATCTCTCTCAATCGCTCATTTCAAATATTATCTGGATTAAAAGGATGCTCTCGTCAACTTATGGCAACAAAAACTCGATAGCAGTTTTGCATAGATACTTTGAACATTTTTGGACATGAGGACAAAAAATTTCAGTTGTCTAGAGTGTATTCTTACTATTCATCCCCTTATGCTCAGAAGGAAGTGATTTGGATATCTGGAATTGCTCGTGCAGGGTGTGTCCCTGAGGTTTTCAACTGCAAGGAACTGGTTGCCTGGTGCACTAAGAAATATATACTAAGTCATCGGATTATTCAACTTCAAGACCATTCTCTCGTCTCTCTTTCACCTCAAGTGTTTCGTAAAATGTTCAAGCTCCCAGAGCCAACACTCACTTTTAAAGGTGAATATTGCAGGGATTTCTTGAAAAAGCATGACAACGACTTGGACCTCTTGCCTAAATACTTGGAGAACCTCATGGCCATCCCTGAAGATATTACCAGATTGCAGGTCAACTCATTCAAAAAACCCTTTCGGGAATTTCTTGGTTATTCACCAGGGTGACAGGCCAAGAAAGTACCACCAGTATTTCTCGTATGATTCTTTATATCCTATATTTTACTATCAAAGAGAAAGCCATTTTTGATTGGGGAAAACTGATTTCCCTTGGAATCTCTTCTCAATTATCATAGTACAAAAAAGATAAGAAATTCTTTATGGCCTCTTATTTGGTATTTGTGATAGCATATTGCTGACAATTTCCTAAATTGTCTAGTTGCAAGAAGGTGATTTGTGAATTTGACTCAGTGACATTTTGGTAACAAGCGTTGTGGAGACACAAAGCTTCTTTGCACTTTTATGAAGTTTTCAATGATTTTTTCTCGGCTTTTAAAGGATTGTTGTTTGGAAAAGATACCCCCATAATATCTCCCGGACAAGTAAATTTCTAGATAAAAAGGGGACATTGGAGCAAATGGAAAATTACAATGTTATCATGATTTTCGGTTCTAAAGAAAATCCCTCCTTTCTTCCATGCCATATATACGACATAATGTTTGTTACAGAAGTTGCAAGGCAATATAATTTATGGCCGCACTTTTTTCATGAGAAGCGAAAAAATCAATTCATACCGTTGCCTTGGAAAATTGGGGACTTTGTATTCAGAATATGAACAAAATCGATGAATTTGCAAGCCACTTCCATAATCTAAATTTCAAGTATGCTGAAAAGATAAAAGAGTTTGACCCTAACGGAATATTTCTGGAACACATGTTAGTAGTGGGATTTCAATTCATTTATCCATGTTGTTCTAGGAGAAGAAAAAGATAACAACTTAGGCGCTCCTACTCACAATGTTGGCGATTTGGAGACGGTACTCAGTACCAATGAATTTAACAAACATAAAGGAAAGGGTCCCAGCTAGAAGAGTGCCCAGACCCCAATTGTTACTCCTAAGACTACAACATCTCGGAGTAGTTCTCCAACGACCCACCCATCTAGAAAAGTGATCAATAGTAGTTTAGGTAGAGGAGGAGAAAAGAATCCCCCTTGGGAAAAATTGAAAGCTCACACAAACTTCCTCTGAGGAAAAAGTGGAAAAACGTAGTGCAAGAGGAAGAAGACCAGTGCATAGAGAGTGATATCAATAGATTCTCCCTCGAAGATATGGAACTCGAAGCTGACATCGAGAAAATGTTTCCCAACATTAATTAGTCGAGAGGCACGACCAACCAGAATCCATCATTGGAAATTATTGAGAATGAGACCTTCGATGAAGAAGAGTCATTAGCGTTCTAGAGAGTTGTCTTTGACAACGAATCTAACAAATTGATTATCAGAAGAAGTGATGTCAAGAATGAGAAGGAGAAATATTGTTTAGAGGTTGACCTAAGAAATACGCGACCTTCCCAGATTTCTAAATTTCACAGAGTAATTGGGGATGCTCTAGATGACTCCATTGGTGGTCTTGAAGTGAAAAACATGAAATTGAAACAAAGGATCAAGGATTTAGAAGACACCTTAATGCATCTTCCACTACTTGCCAATCCTTTGACTATTGTTAGACCGACCACACCCGTTGCTAAATTAAAAGGATCCTCGAGCCTACTTACATCAATTAGGAACTCTGTGGAGAAAAACATTAAGAAAAGAATGTCATTGATCATAGAGGCTTGGGAGATTTCGAAGAACATGGTTTATTTTGGCTCGAGGGCACATACCTTCCACGAATATTTGCTAGCCAACCTAAAGAATGAAGAAGGTTTTTACCTTGATGCAGTGGTACCATTTGGAATCAAAGTTTCCAATATGACATAACTAAGGACAAGAGAGGAGGACCTTCCCTCTCCAAGTCGGATCAAGTAGTTGAATGCGTGTTGGAAAGAAAAGATAAAAAACTTGAATAACATTGTTCAAACGTGCGGCCAAGCCATATCAAGGAGGGAAGAACTATTCAAAGGGCTCACAGAGGTGGACTTAGCCGGAAGCACTAACAAAATCCAAGATCCCAAATTGATCCTCAACTCATTGTTCCTAACAAAGCAACAATTTGACGAGCAAGTTAAGATCTTTAAAGGGTTATCATTCGAAAAGTTCTATTGCATTCTTGAATATGATGAGGACGACATAAATAATTGGCTAGTGGACTACTCTGTGAAAAATCAGGACATTGAAGAAGCATGACATGGCATTTCCATTAATATGAGGGACTTGGAGGGTGAGTTGTTCAACATCAAAATCCAACATGAAATCAACGTGTCACCAATGAAAAGTTACATCAAAGAATGGTTCAAGAAAGCTATCGATAAACTGACCAATGAAGGGCAAGAAATAGTTAAGGTGGTTCCTGTACCGTAGATGAAAATGATAAAAGGACATCAACAAGCAAGTGAAAACAACGAGAGACCATCATAGTCTTGTTGTTCTTCTACCGCCCATCGTCTTCCTTCTAAAATCTTATTTCTTGTATTTATTTTCTTTATGGTCTGCGTGAGTCGCAATCCCAGTCTTTAAGACAAACACATTTAAAATTTCGAAGAATATGTAACATACTATATATTTTTTAGAAATTTCAAGAGAGCTACTTTGGGAACAATCTCGACTATGCTTTGTAACCTTGTTTTCAGAATATAAAGTATTTGAGGTTGATATATCATTATCTTTATTTGAGCTGCCCATGTGTCCACTCTGTTAAAGTTCTCTTATGCATGCAAATCATCTTCTTTTTATTTTATGTGATAAAAAATATTTATCTTAAACTATGATGAATGTGAGGAATTTTTTCTTATTTGCTTTAAATGTGTGAAGTGTGTGGTTCTTGGTTCTTTCTCAGGAACTTTTTTTTAAAAAGAAAACAAAAAACATTTTCCTTTTATTTTCTCACAATATTTACATTTCTTTGAATTACTATGACAAACTTCTGTCAAGTCCCACATTTTGAATATATAGAAATCCCAAGAAAATCTAAAGAGGAGTACAACCTCTATAAAAACGCAGGGGGGTTTACATCCTCGTGAGGTTGTCGTTTTGGTCCTAATAAATTCAAGCGTCAACACTTGCTCACACTTCATTGTGTAATGCAAGAGAAATATGACCTCTCATCGTCATTCCTTCCTCATTTAATTTCATTCCCAATCATTAAAAACTATTACCATTCATTTTATAAACAAATGTGTGTTATGTTAAAGCTAGTGAGCTTTCACTTGTTGCTTTAGGATTCAATGTTCAAATTTCTCCTTGTATTTCAATGGAAACCAAGGTACTCTCCTATATTTCCCCTCTCATAGCTTGGTTAATATTCATAGTTCATTTTAAAGATTGATAATTTTTTATTGTATTTAATGGAGGGTTCTCTATGTAAAAGAATGTAGTAATGATTGAAAAAGGAAGAAGAGAGAAGGAAGAATGCTTGCTACTAGAGTTTCATTGATGATTGAAGTTCATCCTATTCAACAAACTTTCAAAGTTGTGCCTAGTAAGAACAATGAACCATCATCAAGTTACCTCTTACATTCAAGCTCAATAAAACGTGCACACAAATGTAAATACAAAGATTATCTTAGAAAGTACCAAAGTCGCAAGTTGGTTGAACCATTCAAGATTCTCTTGTAAAAGTAAAAGTGTTGGAAAACCATGGATGAGGCATCAAATTCTTTGTTTTTAAGTCTCAAAGGTCAAATCTCACTTCACATGAGCACAAATATTTGTGGTATGGAATTTTAATGAACATATATTGTTTGTAAGTTAAATGTTTATTTGAAGAGTCAATTAAAGAGTTACAAATGTACTAAGACAAAACCCTTGGAGAGCCAAGAGCTTTGAGGAGTTAAAGAGTCTCTTTGGAAGTTGAAGAGTCTTTTTTGGTAGATGAAAGGTTCAAGAATTAGAAGGTCATAAGCCATAGGCTTGGGTTAGAGACAAAACCTTGCTCATCAAGCAAATGATTTTCATTTCTTCATTGTAAGCTATATTCTTAGAGAAGTGAGGCATGTGTTAACTATGGTGAATAAAAGTCAAGGCATTAAAGTATAATAGTAGACTATTTTCTTTATGGACGTGTCTTAAGTGTGTTGCAAACTTATGTAGTTGTATCATGTGGGGTATTCTCTTATGAATTTGCATTGGCTTAATGCCTTTCATATTACTAACTTTGAGCTTGAAACATAGAGCTTCATTATGGTAATGAACTATTTCTCAATACATTGAATCTATAATCAAACATAACTTTAGTTGTGGACTATGTTTAATCATGTAAATGATATTTATCCTTGTCGTGTGAGAAGGAACGTTTTCAAGGTATTGAATTATATTATTTCTTTGCAAGTTTCTGATTTATATTGGGCAACTGTTGTAGATTATTCTCAATAGTGGCTTTTATCTATTGTGTTGCATTTCCAACACTTTGTTTATTTACTCCTAGTACTAGGATTTAGATTAGGTTTCACTTGCATTTTACACACTTTCATTTTCATTTTCCATATTCATTCCACTCATTAGATTGCAACTTTATTGATTTATCATTTTAATATGTATATGGTCACTAGTACTACAGACTAAAGGGTTCACCTTCAAGGGTGGGAGTGTTAATTAGGCTATGTAACTTGGTGAACTTGTGTAGTTAATGAGGTAAAAAACCCACAATACCACCACCATTATTGGAAGATGAGGTAGAATATCTCATCCTCAAAACATCATACCAAAAGTTCAACATNGGGTTATGGAAAACAAGATATATTTTACTGGAAAAGATGATGGTCTTAGTATTGCAGAATATATACATAATTTCAAGTCAATATGGAAAGGGAGGTGGAAATTTTGTGTGCATTATAGTTTCAAAGACGATGCTCTCATATGGTGGCAATCATTTGACTATTGTGAGTTGATGGCACTTTCTGATGAAGCATTATACAATTATTTTTAGACAAGTGGTCACATGCCAAGAGTAAGGATAGAGAAAGTACCAAGGTTTTATTTCCATGTGGCAACTCCATACTGTAGGTCCATGGATGCATTCAACAAGAGAAGGTTATTATTTCTATTAACCCTAGCTGCATAAATAATTTTATTAATGTTAGTTTGGCTAAAAGGTTGCAAGTACCTACAAAGAATATTCAAAGCACATATGTTAAAGGTGAAAATATCAAATTTTTAAAGTTTTGAAGATTACAATGGACAAATATGTGTTGCATTATGATTTTGATGCCATAGATATGCATGATGTGGATGTTATTCTTGGATATACTTGAATGGAATCAATTGGTACAATTAATGTGAGTGTGAAAAAAAAGTTTTTGAATATATGGTACAAGAGAAATAAAATTACACTTCACTATACGTCTCTTAGTAAGCCAGAAGGGCACGTGGGGGAAACTAAAGAAGTTATTGCAAGGAAAATAATTGCAGAGTCAGAGGTTGACTTAGAAGCAGAGCCTACCGAAGCATATGAACAAAATTCGTAGGAAGGGCATAATAAGGAAGCCAAGGAGCTACATGACTCAAAGGTGCCACATGTTGAACATTCCAAGTTAGAATAATATAGAACCAAGGTTGTTGTATATTTCCATTCACACCACTTGGAGAAAAAACAAACCTTAGGCAAGATCATGGGCATCAACAAACTTATTATGGACCAACACGGCACCCAAAAGGAAAGCAATCGAGAGATACATGAAGACATAACAATAGTGCTTGGAGATGTCACAACACAACAATGAGCAATAAGATTCCAAGTCAAGGTGACAACACAACACTAGTTGTACCCCATGTTCACATTTCACTAGGATGGATGGAGGCTCGTGTTTGGTACCAATTGGCTACATTGCTTAGTCGATCATATTATATGGTTTCTTCCCATGTTTTGAGGATGAAACATGCAAAGTGGCATGAAATGTAATATACCTAGGGGGTAATATGGGGTACCTAGGGAGGTACCCGGTGGGAATAATAATAGATAGATGACCATATACATGTAATAGCATGAACACAATAAATGTGAGAAGGCTTACTAGAAGGTTCCACCTACTAGCATATTCTTTCTCTGAAATGTTCCTAGGATGTAGATATCATTGTATAAATAAGTGTAAGTAATTGAATGAAGCATATTGAAGAATATAGTGAATGTATCAAGCATTGCTTGAGGAGTGTTATCCTTCCATAAGGATTGATATATGGTGTTACCCTACCTCAAGGATTTTAACTACATTCTTGTGTTGAATCTTTTATCATCTATTGTGTGGATCGTTTATTCGATAATTAATATCTATATTTTATTTCAGGTTTATTGAGGCACGTAACACCCTGGTCCATCTCTTAGGACAAATTGATGGAATTTATATGATGAGTGGGCATGGTAAAATGATGGTGAATGAGATCTTAAAACCATGTGCTTATTGTCCAAAATATTTTCTATATGGAGAGGCTCCAATGTTCAACACATTGTTCCCAATGCATTGCACAAAGGAAGCTTTGATGGATTTAATGGAATAAAATTGGAAGTTACATGCAAATATTGCATATAATATTTTTATTTCCATTTAATGAGAGATAATTTTAATGCAATGGAGACCATTGGAAATCCATTGATGAGTGCAATAATTTCAATATTTCAATATCAGAATCCCTAAGCTTCTAAGTATCTCATCTCTCCTATATTGAGTCTGATCAACCGCATTACAACACTTAACCAACTTTCAACCTTTCACAACCGCGGGTTGGCGGGTTCACAAAAGTTCCCAAATCCTAATTGCCCTTGTCTGTCCTTGCCACCTTCGCGCTTTTCCCAATATGCATTTAATATGGTTTAATGCTAATAACTCATCATACAAGTTCCGTAAAGATTGTCATTAATAAGCAAAGGGCTCGAGGATATTTCTCATTAAACCACATTAAAGCATGATTTGTGGAAGATTATATTATCTCTCTCAATCGCTCATTTCAAATATTATCTGGATTAAAAGGATGCTCTCGTCAACTTATGGCAACAAAAACTCAATAGCAATTTTACAGAGATACTTTGAACATTTTTGGACATGAGGACCAAAAATTTCAGTTGTCTAGAGTGTATTCTTACAATCCATCCCATTATGCTCAGAAGGAAGTGATTTGGATGTTTGGAATTGCTCGTGCAGGGTGTGTCCTTGAGGTTTTCGACTGCAAGGAACTGGTTGCCTGGTGCGCTAAGAAATATATACTAAGTCAGCGGATTATTCAGCTTCAAGACCATTCTCCCGTCTCTTTTTCACCTCAAGTGTTTTGTAAAATGTTCAAGCTCCCAAAGCCAACACATACTTTTAAAGGTGAATATTGCAGGGATTTCTTGAAAAAGCATGACAACGACCTGGACCTCTTGCCTAAATTCTTGGAGAACCTCGCGGCCATCCCTGAAGATATTACCAGATTGCAGGTCAACTCGTTCAAAAACTGCTTTTGGGAATTTCTTGGTTATTCACCAGGGTGACAGACCAAGAAAGTACCACCAATATTTCTCGTATGATTCTTTATATCCTATATTTTACTGTCAAAGAGAAAGCCATTTTTGATTGGGGAAAACTGATTTCCATGGGAATCTCTTCCCAATTATCACAGTACAAAAAAGATAAGAAATTCTTTATGGCCTCTTATTTGGTATTTGTGATAGCATATTGCTGACAATTTCCTAAATTGTCTAGTTGCAAAAAGGTGATTTGTGAATTTGACTCAGTGAAATTTTGGTAACAAGCGTTGTGGAGACACAAAGCTTCTTTCCACTTTTATGAAGTTTTCAATGATTTTTTCTAGGTTTTTAAAGGATTGTTGTTTGGAAAAGATACCCCCAGAATATCTCCCGGACAAGTAAATTCCTAGATAAAAAGGGGACGTTGGAGCAAATGGAAAATTACAATGTTATCAGGATTTTCGGTTCTAAAGAAAATCCCTCCTTTCTTCCATGCCATATATCCGACATAATGTTTGTTACAGAAGTTGCAAGGCAATATAATTTATGGCTGCACTTTTTTCATGAGAAGCGAAAAAATCAATTCATACCCTTGCCTTGGAAAATTGGGGACTTTGTATTCAAAATATGAACAAAATCAATGAATTTGCAAGCCACTTCCATAATCTGAATTTCAAGTATGTTGAAAAAATAAAAGAGTTTGACCCTAACAGAATATTTCTGGAACACATGTTAGTAGTGGGATTTCAATTCATTTATCCATGTTGTTCTAGGAGAAGAAGAAGATAATAACTTAGGCGCTCCTACTCACAATGTTGGCGATTTGGAGACGGTACTCAGTACCAATGAATTTTACAAACATAAAGGAAAGGGTCCCAGCTAGAAGAGTGCCCAGACCCCAATTATTACTCCTAAGACTACAACATCTCATAGTAGTTCTCCAGCGACCCACCCATCTAGAAAAGTGATCAACAATAGTTTAGGTAGAGGAGGAGAAAAGAATCCCCCTCTGGGAAAAATTGAAAGCTCGCACAAACTTCCTCTGAGGAAAAAGTGGAAAAACGTAGTGCAAGAGGAAGAAGACCAGGGCATAGAGAGTGATATCAATAGATTCTCCCTCGAAGATATGGAACTCGAAGCAAACATAGAGAAAATGTTTCCCAACATTAATCAGTCGGGAGGCATGACCAACCAGAATCCATCATTGGAAATTATTGAGAATGAGACCTTCGATGAAGAAGAGTCATTTGTGTTCCAGAGCGTTGTCTTTGACAACGAATCTAACAAATTGATTATCAGAAGAAGTGATGTCAAGAATGAGAAGGAGAAATATCGTTCAGAGGTTGACCTAAGAAATATGCGGCCTTCCCAGATTTCTAAAGTTCACAGAGTAATCGGGGATGCTCTAGACGACTCCATTGGTGGTCTTGAAGCGAAAAACATGAAATTGAAACAAAGGATCAAGGTTTTGGAAGACACCTTAATGCATCTTCCACTGCTTGCCAATCCTTTGACTATTGTTAGACCGACCACACCCGTTGCTAAATTAAAAGGACCCTTGAGCCTACTTACATCAGTTAAGAACTATGTGGAGAAAAACATTAAGAAAAGAATGTCATTGATCATAGAGGCTTGGGAGATTTCGAAGAACATGGTTTCTTTTGGCTCGAGGGCGCATGCCTTCCACGAATATTTGCAAGTCGACCTAAAGAATGAAGAAGGTTTTTACCTTGATGCTCTGGTACCATTTGGAATCAAAGTTTCCAATATGACATAACTAAGGACAAGAGAGGAGGACCTTCCCTCTCCAAGTCAGATCAAGTAGTTGAACGCGTGTTGGAAAGAAAAGATAAAAACTTGAATAACATTGTTCAAACGTGCGGCCAAGCAATATCAAGGAGGGAAGAACTATTCAAAGGGCTCACAGAGGTGGACTTAGTCGGAAGCACTAACGAAATCCAAGATCCCAAATTGATCCTCAACTCATTGTTCCTAACAAAGAAACAATTTGACGAGAAAGATAAGATCTTTAAAGGGTTATCATTCGAAAAGTTCTATGGAATTCTTGAATATGATGAGGACGACATAAATAATTGGCTAGTGGACTACTCCGTGAAAAATCAGGACATTGAAGAAGCATGACATGGAATTTCCATTGATATGAGGGACTTGGAGGGCGAGTTGTTCAACATCAAAATCCAACATGAAATCAACGTGGCACCAATGAAAAGTTACATCAAAGAATGGTTCAAGAAAGCTATCGATAAACTGACCAATGAAGGGAAAGAAACAGTTGAGGTGGTTCCTGTACCGTAGATGAAAATGATAAAAGGACATCAACAAGCAAGTGAAAACAACGAGAGACCATCATAGTCTTGTTGTTCTTCTACCACCCATTGTCTTCCTTCTAAAATCTTATTTCTTGTATTTATTTTCTTTCTGGTTTGCGGGAGTCGCAATCCCAGTCTTTAAGACAAACACATTTAAAATTTCGAAGAATATGTAACATACTATATATTTTTTAGAAATTTCAAGAGAGCTACTTTGGGAACAATCTCGACTGTGCTTTGTAACCTTGTTTTCAGAATATAAAGTATTTGAGGTTGATATATCATTATCTTTATTTGAGCTGCCCATGTGTCCACTCTGTTAAAGTTCTCTTATGCATGCAGATCATCTTCTTTTTATTTTATGTGATAAAAAATATTTATCTTAAACTATGATGGATGTGAGGAAATTTTTCTTATTTTCTTTAAATGTGTGAAGTGTGTGGCTCCTGGTCCTTTCTCAGGAACTTTTTTTAAAAAGAAAACAAAAAACATTTTCCTTTTATTTCCTCGCAATATTTACATTTCTCTAAATTACTACGACAAACTTCTGTCGAGTCCCACATTTTGAATATATAGAAATCCCAAGAAAATCTAAAGAGGAGTACAACCTCTATAAAAACGCAGGGGGATTTACATCCTCGTGAGGTTGTTGTTTCGGTCCTAATAGATTCAAGCGTCAACACTTGCTCACACTTCATTATGTAATGCAAGAGAAATATGCCCTCTCATCGTCATTCCTTCCTCATTTAATTTCATTCCCAATCATTAAAAACTATTCCCATTCATTTTAGAAACAAATGTGTGTTATGTTAAAGCTAGTGAGCTTTCACTTGTTGCTTTAGGATTCAATGTTCAAATTTCTCCTTGTATTTCAATGGAAACCAAGGTACTCTCCTATATTTTCCCTCTCATAGCTTGGTTAATATTCATAGTTTATTTTAAAGATTGATAATTTTTTATTGTATTTAATGGAGGGTTCTCTATGTAAAAGAATGTAGTAATGATTGAAAAAGGAAGAAGAGAGAAGGAAGACTGCTTGCTACTAGAGTTTCATTGATGATTGAAGTTCATCCTATTCAACAAACTTTCAAAGTTGTGCCTAGTAAGAACAATGAACCATCATCAAGTTACCTCTTACATTCAAGCTCAATAAAACGTGCACACAAATGTAAATACAAAGATTATCTTAGAAAGTACCAAAGTCGCAAGTTGGTTGAACCATTCAAGATTCTCTTGTAAAAGTAAAAGTGTTGGAAAACCATGGATGAGGCATCAAATTCTTTGTTTTTAAGTCTCAAAGGTCAAATCTCACTTCACATGAGCACAAATATTTGTGGTATGGAATTTTAATGAACATATATTGTTTGTAAGTTAAATGTTTATTTGAAGAGTCAATTAAAGAGTTACAAATGTACTAAGACAAAACCCTTGGAGAGCCAAGAGCTTTGAGGAGTTAAAGAGTCTCTTTGGAAGTTGAAGAGTCTTTTTTGGTAGATGAAAGGTTCAAGAATTAGAAGGTCATAAGCCATAGGCTTGGGTTAGAGACAAAACCTTGCTCATCAAGCAAATGATTTTCATTTCTTCATTGTAAGCTATATTCTTAGAGAAGTGAGGCATGTGTTAACTATGGTGAATAAAAGTCAAGGCATTAAAGTATAATAGTAGACTATTTTCTTTATGGACGTGTCTTAAGTGTGTTGCAAACTTATGTAGTTGTATCATGTGGGGTATTCTCTTATGAATTTGCATTGGCTTAATGCCTTTCATATTACTAACTTTGAGCTTGAAACATAGAGCTTCATTATGGTAATGAACTATTTCTCAATACATTGAATCTATAATCAAACATAACTTTAGTTGTGGACTATGTTTAATCATGTAAATGATATTTATCCTTGTCGTGTGAGAAGGAACGTTTTCAAGGTATTGAATTATATTATTTCTTTGCAAGTTTCTGATTTATATTGGGCAACTGTTGTAGATTATTCTCAATAGTGGCTTTTATCTATTGTGTTGCATTTCCAACACTTTGTTTATTTACTCCTAGTACTAGGATTTAGATTAGGTTTCACTTGCATTTTACACACTTTCATTTTCATTTTCCATATTCATTCCACTCATTAGATTGCAACTTTATTGATTTATCATTTTAATATGTATATGGTCACTAGTACTACAGACTAAAGGGTTCACCTTCAAGGGTGGGAGTGTTAATTAGGCTATGTAACTTGGTGAACTTGTGTAGTTAATGAGGTAAAAAACCCACAATACCACCACCATTATTGGAAGATGAGGTAGAATATCTCATCCTCAAAACATCATACCAAAAGTTCAACAT
>JZKD02S0404940.1:0-18135 GCA_000966675.3 Picea glauca | reverse complement strand
CCGTCTCACATCCCATAACTCTCTAACAGTTAAACTGAGATAAATCAAAGATCATATAGATATAACAGTTTATAGAAATCAAAGAGCATTTCTAATAATTGTTCAAACACTGAAAGACTGAATCATAAAAACAAACATTTCATCATCACATCCAATATAATACACAGAGTATGAAAATACTTATTAGAACTGGAAAATGTGAAGCAACTGTTGAAAGGGGTGCCTATTTCCTCCCAACCATAGGCACAGTCACTCCTAACGGATTTACCACTGGCCATCCCCCAGCTAGACCATGGTGCTCTGAAAGAGATTCTTTCTCCTTGCTCCACATCAGTCGAGGACAAAGGTTACTCTCCTCCTCCCACGGGAACTTGGCAATTAGTTTTCTCTACTCCAAGTAAGGAGGTTTGCACGAGTACTTCCTCAGTCACTCATCAACCTCGCTTATCATCTTGTAGCCAAACCCTGCCCATGGCTTCTTACAACCAAATTGAGCTTACTGCTCAGCTTTTTCCTCTCAACTCCAGAGTCGAAGTATTCTTCCCTTCTCTTCTCGAGAGAGTGTTTTCTCTATTATGTTATCTCACAAATCCATCTCTGTCCCCGAATTACCTCCTTTTTTGCTTTCCTCAGCAAGGTTGTGCGGGTTTGAATCCCAATTCGTGGTCAGGCTTAGAATCCTTACAGATGGGTACCCTACCCCATCTCCTCATTAACTATTGAGGATAGCCTTCCAACTACCATCTTGATTGGTAATTCATTTATGGGTTAGAGGACTGTTGAGCAATTACAACCAGTAGGTACTGGTCTCATGAGGGTCATCTCAATCGTTCTTGGTTTCCCCTCACCATCTCTCTCATAGCATCCATGGTCTATCTTGTCAAACTTCCCCCCTTTCAGCAGTTGTGCAACACATATTCAAATTCTATTAATAATAGAAATTCATACATTGACCCTTTTATATAAAGGTTCATCAAATCAAACATCCACACATATTTAGTCCACCATAGTCTCTTGGCCAATTATAGTTATATTTACAAATTGGGGGAAACATGGGTATTACACTAAACAACAATGGATATGCAACAATTCTAGTCACAAGACGGATGTTTTTCCATTTTCATGAAATCTCAAGTCATGGAAAAGTCATAAAAGCTATTTCGATAAATTATAAGATAAGCATTAAATTAGTTACTTTAAGTGCTTAGCAATTGTGAATTTAGAAGCAAAAACACGACAATGGTGAGTATTTGACTTGGTTCTCTTCCCAAGGTTTTCAATCTGTAGCATACATAGGCATAATGCAAAACATGTTTATGACCCTCTTGTGCGATATGCACAAAACACAATTTGAGTTCCAATTGGCATGTCATAACCCCCCTTGTGTCACTTGTCCCAAGTTAATAACTTATTTTACTTGTGCTTCTAATTTAAAATTGAGGCAAGTGTGCCCTTCCTCATTTAGGGAACATTGCAATGACATATCACCATCTCACAACATGAACATCCCACATTCTCAATGCTTGAAAGCACTTTAGCTAAGAAATTATGACTCTACGGGATCTATTCCACCAAATTCACCTAGGACTTGCACTTTGCCCTATCCACGATCTTCTTATGCAAGCAAGATGTGTCACTTGCACACAAGAGATGGTTGGGAAACATGTCTTTATAGATTTCAACCTTAGAAGGGGTATGGAACATCATTCCATTAATTAGCATCAAATTGAGACCATGTTTGATCAGATTTAACTTCTTCTTCTTCTTTTTTCATTATTTATAACATGATTGATTTCAAGGTGAGGAAAGCATTGTTTTATGTTAGTGTACATGCTTCCTACGCTAAATGGGATATTGGCACAAGCTCCAATCTTATAGAAAATTTAATGTTTGTTCAACATCTTATCCTCGAGATTACAACCATAACATTGTATTAATTCTTGATGTGCATAAAGACATATCTAAATTTCATATGAGATTACATCTCATCCCCTTGGAAAGACCATCATCAATGCAATCATTCTTATCAAACAAATGGGTATCATTCTCGCACAACATCCTTCAGTTCCCCTACTTCCTCATTAATTTTATAAAATTTCCATCAAACCTTGACTTGTCCAATTACTCAATTCCTTAACATCCCGACTTTCTTGTAAAGATATGCATAGAATCTACTTGGAACTCTTTATCTTGCAAGACCTTAATCATAATCCAATCAAGTAAGTGATTAGGATATGTATCAAGTGGATAGGTTGGAATTACCCAATGGCATTGAAAATGGATTTCCATGGCAAGCATGGAAGCCTTAAACAATTTCAACTTTAACCTTAGTGCAATGTGTATTAATGGGCCAACTTTACTATTTAACTCTTGAATAAATTAGCAGCGGATAAAAAATAAAAAGTAGAAGAAGAGGTTGTAAAAAAACAAATCCATAGTTATATTACACAAGCAACTTCATTAACTAGAGAAAAAAGATTTAGACTAGATTAGTTACTTAAATGCAATGTTTACACATTGTCTTTAGTTTTGCCTATGGCTTTGGAGCTATTACAAATTTCTTCCTACAATTTCTTAGCTTTGCTTTCTAGATGGCCTTGGATTCCTTCGGGGATTGGTATAACACAACATTCTCTCACTCAATATGGTTATTGGGCTTCTTCTCACTACTCACATTCACAAGTTTGGCTCTCTAATAATAGATTGCTACCTCTTTGTTCAAGCTATCCATTATCTTGGCTCGCTTGTTTTGATAAAAAAGTCATCTTCAATAATGTGTTTTATTGGGTTTGCCTTTGCTCTACTTTTCAACTACAACTATCTAAGTTTCCCAACTTCTAGACATTTACCTGCTTGCCAGGTTTTCTTCCCCGATTTTTCTCATACTTGACTCTTGTTCCAAAAGTCTAGTTGTATTTTCCAAGTTTACTTCCAAGCCTTGTCAATACCTTATGCTTAGTGGGAAACCCAATCTCTTGGTCGAGGAGTTGTCCATCTCCTTTCCCCAACATTAGATGCTTGGAATGGATTCCCTTTTTGCAAAGAAAAGACCACCCTTCATCCACCAAGCATTGGCTATTGAGAGAGACAAACTTCTTACTCTTTGCTAAGTGAGATAAGACTTAGACAAAATCGTCACTTCACCAATTAGTCACTCAATTCACCTTTTCTAGGTAATAACATCGGATGTGAATACCACCTTTTGTATTCAATAACCATAGTTACCAAACAACGCAATATAATGTAATTAAGTTGATCAAACAATGTCAACAAAAAGGACACTTGACATAACAATCAAAGTTAATTGTGTTGATTATTAGTCAAAGTGGACCATGTTAAATGATCCCTCGACCTATAAGTAGATGTAGCCTCTAAGAGAATAAGTTACACATTTTTGCGTGTTGTTGTGATAATCTGTGTATGGCTTAGCTTCTATTGATTGATGCTTGGAGTGGGATATTATGCTATTAGTTTTGAGATAAGTGCATCTACCTCATGTTTGGTGTGGGTTTCATCCTAGTACTTATGTTTCTCCCATTTACATCATGTGCTCCATGTGTGGTGTGGGTCTTCCTTACAAATCTCATGAGTTGTGGTTCTAACTGAATATATCAATTTAATGTTGATTGTTAAATCATTCGAGGCAAGTGTTTAGGTTATTGTTATCTTTAGGTTAGTTATCATTGTTATTATGAGTTATTATTGTCATTGTTGGTAAAGATATCGCTTGAAATATGTTGTTGTTATCATAGTTTATAGTTAGCATGAAAATGAGAATAAACCAACACGATATTTAAGCACAAAGATTGACAATCTAATAATTATCAACAATAGAACTCTCATGTTTGTTAATCGACTCGCCTGATCAAAGAAGGTGTGGATTGTTGTTTTGTGTGTTTTTTAGGTTGGCATCCATTTTAGATCTAATATTTGGGGGAATTTTGTGAAATCGAAAGGAAATTTAGGTGAGAGGTTGTTGGCGTGCAGGGGATAGACCTGGGGTTAATCATTCAAATACCAACAAAACCCTTAGACACCAGCCCTTTCGGCATCACATGTAGGGCAAGCGAAGTATCACCCGAGGCATCTAGAGGGGTTGCAGGAACCAAGGTTTTGCAACGATGAGGGGAAGTGAGGAATTCTTCATATCCTTGCTACCATTCGCTCATGTGCGCAGTTCCCATCACTTAATAGTTACTTTGTTATTAAACATAGGCTATGCACAACATTATAACACCATATGTGAGCCATACATTTAACACATATCATAAAACATCATAAATTTCAAATACAACACATCAAAACACACAGATTTACGTGGTTCACCCAACATGAGCTACGTCCACAATGATTGGCTTCTGTTATTATTCATTGATGATTATCTTACAATTACGCACTACGCTACAAAATATGCAACAGTAACATTACCCAAACCTGCCTAGTCATTATGCTGCAATGCGAGTTCACTCCTTAGTCATACCTTAGATTTCTTCCTTCGCTCGATTTCCTTCCCAAAAAAGCACCAGGAACTTCTCATATGTCGAACCACACCCCTTTTCCCCAAAACCCTTTACATATTTATACATAAATAGGGATAAACCCATTACAAAAGTGGACAAAGTGTCTCCCAAAAGCCTGTTACAAAAGTGGACAAAGTGTCTCCCAAAAGCCTGTTACAAAAGTGGACAAAGTGTCCCCCAAAACCCAATGGTTTATAACCATTTTCCACCTTTCGCACGTTGCTTTGTCGTGCTCTTTGACTCCTTAAAGTTTGCTCCCATCGCATACTCTGGTCCATCTTCTAACTGCCTTTTACTCATTGAATTCCTTTTGGTGCAGATCCCAAAACTTATCCCAAATTCCTTTCCAATAGGCCACCAACACTCACCTGTGGCTCGTCCCGAGCCACTCAGGCCTTCTTCTAGTGCGCCATGAATGCTTCGAAGGTCGCCTTCATTGTTGCGGCCTTTTCTTTGACCTCTAGTTCCTTATACAAAATTTGGTCTACTGTTTCAACAGTAACGCAAGCCTGCACCTTCTCGACACCTTCCTCAACTGCATGCTTGATGATTCTTTGAGTTGTCGTCAAGGTCGTTGTTACTCTGCATGCTTCTTCCTGTAAGACTTCTATCTGTTGTGCGTGAGCCTGCTACTCCACTCTTAATTGATTCATTTATGAATGCAACTTTCAGTTCTCATTCATTGCAGTTACCACCTCTTCTAGTGGTAATGTGCTCGTCATTACTTGTATTTTTTGCACCTTTCCTTGTGCAGTTTGAATCTTCCGAGTTATCTCTTGTTGCACCCTATCTTCACTTAGTTGTGTCCAAATACCCATAGTCTCTGTATACAGTTTCCCACACTCTACTTCTAGAGTCTTGATATTGTCCACTGTTGTTTTCACAATTTGCTTCCTCGTCTCCCTCTCTTCAGGTGGAGTGCTTGGTGTCACGCGTGCTTTTAGATCAACTATGCGTGCGCAGAAGCCTTGAATGGCTTCACTTATCTTAGTGACCTGATCTTCCACCGGGGCCTCCTTCTCAACCTGTGCCTATGGGAGTTCTTGATATACTCGCTCGAATGCATGTTGCATTCGTTCTACTTTCTGCACGGCCTCGTTGCAATCATGTTTTACTTTGTTGTACTCTGTCTCTAATGCAACATTTTTTGTTGTAATATTTACTAGCTCACTAGATGTCTTCTCGGTGGGTAGGTTCAACTCTTGTGTGGTGCTCATATGTAGCTCCTGCAATACATCCATTGGTAGTTATGAGAGCACTAAATCTATGCGACCTAATGCCCTGACCTGTTCTTGCATTTATGTCATGGGAAACTCAACTGCCCATGTTGCTAGCTTAATCAACCTTTGTTCTCCTGCAACTGCTAAGGACTGGGAGATTGTTGGTCATGCCTCTCCACTCTTGCTAATGCTTGTTTTTGGTTCCTCCTCCATCTGTTTCCCTGGTGTGATGTTTGCAGCTTCTAATAGTTGTCGCAATTCTACCATATATGCCTGCATACATTTGTTCATATCTTTGTGTTGTTGTGCTGCGCGTTGAAATGCATCGTCGATGACTTCTTTTACTTGGTCACCTATCTTCTCCAAATCTTCTTCTGTCAACGCCTAAATAACCACTTCCTTAACATCTTTGCGCTTAGGCCATTGTTGTCTGGGTCTCCCTATCTCTGTCTCTTTTCTCTTTCGGTCATTGCGTGGTGTTGGCAATGGCGTTGGCTCCTTTGGACTCTTTCGTTTGTCCTGGTCCTCTTCTTCTTCCTCCTCATCGATGTCATTACTTTCGAGTTTGGCTGCGTGGATGGATCTATCTTTGTGGGCGGAATCGTCCACTCCTCATCCCAATCAAGCATAATGTTGCCCATCTCCTCTTTTGTCAACATGTATTGTATTAGCAACCATTATTGATCTGGGTACTTCTTTGTCTGAACATACATGTGGTGACGCCTTGCCTTAAAATGCACACTGCTTTGTATGCCTCGACCACTTGAGGTGGTATGTGCGGTGTTCCTTCTATGCTCATCCTGATAGTTTCCTTGTAGATATAGAATGTGACATTAGTGTCCATCTGACGCACCTTATGTGCAGTGTACCAAAGGTTCTGATAGTGCGCGTTTAAGCACGATTTCTCCTTGATGCCCAAAAACTGATTGTCGTTCGACTCCCTCCAAGATGATAGCATGATTAGGATCAATAACCAAGAGTAGTGGATTTTTGTCCCCTTGTCCTACACTTCCTCGCAATCAATCAAAATTTGGTTCAATGAAAATGTTGCCCAGTTAATCTAGACATCCTCAACACATCGTTTTGTGGTTGCTATAACCATTGTTGGCACTTGGTCTCTTCTGCATTTCCTCAATAATTTATAGGCTGAGGCTTGTGTTGCAAACCTTACCGTCAGCTCACCCCCGGATGGGGTGACACGCGGCCATTTGGAGACAGCTGGAGGCGCACTCGGCCTGGGCTTAAATGCCGAGGGTCGCCACTCACAAGCCAACATTAACGATGGGGGACGACCTCTGCAGCAGACATAGTTTGGAAGTACTCCTCCCTCGCGCGTTCATTAACAATCACAACGCACTCGGGATGGGAGAGGTTAAATGCGGGCATATGGCCTCGGCTCTTGGCTATGTGAATTTCTTTATATCCGGACAGAGCAGGGTTGCACCTGCCTCGGCTCTAATTCTCGCTGGTTTGCTCTGGTGCAGCCCAGCTCCTTTTGAGCTCAGACTCTTAGCACTTTCGGTGTATCTTTCTCTGCATGATACAAGACAGGTTAAGCTTGCTCACGCCCTGCAAATAAATTCACTTTCGTCTTGGCTCACCTGTCTTTTATTGTATTCGCTCTGCTCTTTCATCGTGGCTCGAAAAAGGGGAAGACCTCGTTGTGGCGCGGTATGGGATGCTTGCAAGGCACAGAGGTGTCGGAGAGAGCAATTGGAGCGCGCCTTGGCTCTGGCGACCTCCATCATCAGGAAAAAAGCAAGGGCAGAGAAGCAGGCACTCCTCGCCACCATAGCTGAACCAGGAGTCGGTTGTAGCCGTGACGCTAAGACCAATACCCCGGAAGACGGGCAGGATGCTGGAACAGAGGAGAAGTTTCCACCCTGCGTAGTGGTGGAAGACCCGTTCATGGAGGATTTGACGATGGTGGAAAAGAACCGCGCCACTGAGGCGACTCTTCAGGAGACACACACTCCCCTTCCGACGCAGGTCGACTACATCCCCGACTGCATTGTGGAAGAAATTCCCTGGCCCGGTGATGACAATGTCAGCAGCTATGACTTTCAGGCGAAGGAAGCAGGAACGACGAGTGCAAAGGTGGTTGTGGAGCAGAGAGAGCTCGACGTTGGGTTGGGAGTGGTGACGGACTCGGTGGATGTGGGTGGCATCTTGCATGGATCTCTCCTCCGGGAAGAGCACCTGTCTCTTGTGTTTGACCTTCGTGGCCACTTGTCTGACCTGGAGCTTCGGGCCCGCACCATGGGACAGAGCTTGGACATGCTCCTCGATGCTTTCTCCAATGCACCAGCTAAGCGGAAATGCCCCCTCTGCGCGCAAGCTTTTTCCATCCCGGCTGGGTTCATGTGGCAGAAGGACAAGGACGACAAGCCACCTGGCACCTAGGTTTTTATGCTCTTGGTTCCTAGTTTACTTTGTTACTGTTTTATGTATATTTGGACTATAGTCATATGTCCTGGTTTCCTTCGGGCAGGACAGATGCTACATTGTTTAAGTTTTATCATGCTACTTGGCTTTACGTTTTATCATGCTACTATGTTTTACCTATGCTGGTTTCCGGTTATCGACAACATTTTTGGTAACTCCAGGCATACTTTTTTGTACATTCTACAAAAGATTTTTGCCTCTATAATATAGCAGGTTCCACCTTTTTTATTTAAAAAAAAAACCTTACCGTCAGCTCACATGTGTTAGCGATGTCCAGACCGTTTTGTCCATGGAATGTATGAAATTTTTCTTTCATACTATCAGCGAGAGCTTTCTCATTATTCTTATCAAAAAACAATGGTCCAGGGTCCTGCCCATGCGATGGAAGACCTGTAATGCACACTATTAAATCAGTATCAATGGATATTGGCCTATCAAGCCACATATATCCTCCGTGCACACAACTTAGCAACATTTTCACGCATGCATTGATCTCCTAGCTCTGTCCAAAATGCGGTATATCGAACGAGTTTAGAAGACCTACTTTCCACAACCCCCTAGCCCACACCTGTGGTTCTATGACTTTCATGTGGGTCTCAAAACTAGTGGATTTCATCAAAAACTTACTAGGTACGAGCTCTGGAAACTTCTTTTTGTTGATGATATCATGGTTAGCATATTTTAGAGCTGGTATCATACCTAACATATCCCCTTCCACTATGACTCCCTCTGGAATCAGTGGCTCAACTAATGGGTACCTTGCTTCCTTCTATAAATGGACATGTTTTGCTGATGGATTTATCGATGGGATATAATCCATTGGGAATATTTCAACTGAGGACGATGTCTTCTATGTTTCTTCTACTACCGACGACATTGCAGTTTGGTTGCGTAGTTTCTTCAGTAATGAGGTTGATGTTGTTTTTGCCTTAGGTGTCATCTTCCTCTACGACGTTGGTCTGAATTTCAACTGGTTCTGGAACTATGTTCTAGACTTTGGATCTGTAAGTTCGGCTCTTCAGTTATGTAGTGTTCGTCTAGTCCTTCCATGAATTGTCCATCCAACTTCTCTAACTGAACAACACCTGCATCAGTCACATATCTCATCATGTATGGTCCCAGGCAGTGCATCCTAAACTTTCCTGGGTGCTGTAAGAACTTATTGTCATAAAGCAGTACTAGATCTCCTATCTGGAACTTCTTCTACTTTATGTGTCTATCATGCCATGCCTTTTCTCGTGCTTTCTATACTTACTGATGGAATCCTGCGATAAATCGATCTTCCTCTGGCACTAGCAACTGTGATAGTATTTCTTCAACTATGCTAGAATCCATAAAGTTTGTCATCGTAGCAATGCACAGACTTGGCACAAGAAACTCCATGGACATGACTACTTCCTGACCATATGCTAATCTAAAAGGTGTGAGTCCTATCAACTTCTTGCATGTAGTTCTGTAAGCCCAAATCACTGTAGGGATCCTTAAATCCCAGTCATCTCGCCCTATGTTGCACACCTTGACCAATGCATTCTCCAGTATCTTGTTGAAGGCTTCCACAGTTCCATTTGCTTGTGAGTGATATGGAGTTCTCTTTCGATGTTGTATCTGGAACTCTTTTGTCAATGCCGCAATTGTCTTGTTCACAAAGTGAGTCCCTTCGTTGCTTATAAGTACTTTAAGACACCCAAACCTTGTAACTATGTTCTCAAACGAGAACCACATAGTTGGCTCTGCGTTGCAATCTATAACTAGTTCTGCTTCTGCCCATCTTGTCAAGTAGTATGTCGCTATAATTATGTATATGGCTCTTGTTCTTCTCACTAGTGGGTTAATCGGCTCGATAAAATCCACTTCCCATTTGTCAAACATCTGCAAGGTAACTTGTGGATTCAAGGGGATCTCACCCCTTCATGATGGTATTCCTACTCTCTGGCAAATGTCGTAGCTCTGGCAATATTCCTTCACGTCCTTATGGAGGGTAGGCCACCATAACCCCATGCACAAGATCTTCTGCGTTGTCGTCTTTTCTTGCATAATGTTCGCATGCAATTTCATCATGTGCCTCTTCTAAGATCATGGGTCTTTCGTTTTCTAGCACACATCGTCCCAATATCCCATCTATGCCTAACTTATATAAGTTTCATGCGATCAACTGATAATCCACTGCTTTAACCACTAGTTGTTTCTTCTGGGCTACTGTCATATCGGATGGAGCCACTCCCGCGCTCAAGTATTGGACAATTTCTGCAAAATGGTCATCTACCACTTGAACTAAAAATAAATATGCATTTGGTAAGCTATCGTCTAGGTTCCCTGCATCTTCGCGTGTTAGTATCCGTGACAAATGGTATGTTTCTGCATTCAGTTTTCCTGGCTTCACAATAACTTCGAAATCATACTCCTGGAACAACAATAACCATCTGCAGATTCTCCCCCCCAAAACTGGCTTGTTCACTAGATATCTGAGGGTAGAATGGTTTGTATACATCTTGAAGTGGGACCCCAACAAATAATGTATGAACTTCTGCAAGGCATAAACTATTGCCAAGTCTTCCCTTTCTATCGTCGAGTAATTACTCTCAGCAGTCGACAACTTCCTACTACCAAAAGCAATCTGATGATCTAATTCACCCTCTCCAGGCTGGGCTAACATTGCATCAAGCGATATCAATGATGTGTCTACATGAGATTGAAACTCTTTCTGCCAATCCGGGAATACCATAATGGGTGCATTCACTAAATTTTATTTCAATACGTCCAGACCCTTCTTACAGTCTTCATTCCTTTGAAACTTAACTTCTTTCTTCAATAACTTCTCCATTGGGGTTGTAATATGTGCATAGCCTTTAATAAATTTCTGGTAGTAACTTGTATGACCCAATGTTGTTCTCAACTGTTGCACCAATTTAGGTGGTGGTAAATTAACAATTACTGCTATCTTGGCTGGATCAACTAACAAACCTTGCTTGCATACCAGATGACCTAACAGTGTCCCAAACGGTGCGCAAAAAATATATTTCTTTAAATTTAATGAAATATGATATTGTCTACATTTATCAAGCATTAACCTTAGAGTTTCCATGTGATTTTTCAACAGGCTAAAGACAAACTAATCATCTAGGTACACTTCAAGAAAGTGATGAATAAACTCCTTAAAGGTTGCGACAACTACTCTAGAAAACACAGTAAGTGCATTCTTTAACCCAAACAACATCACTGTGTACTAGTAGCTTCCCCATTCCATCACAAATGTCATCTTATGTCTGTCTTATGGTGCAATCTTTATCTAGTGGTATCCTAAAAATCCATCGGTGAACGAGTAGGCCTATTTCCCTCCTACATTTTCCAATACTTCATTTGTAAAGGGGGTTAGGAACGTGTCATGCAAGTAGACATCATTCAAATTTATTAGGTCTACACAAATTGTAATGCCCCATGTTTTCTTATCTTTAACCACCATTGGACTTATGCATTCAGATTCTGCAACAGGTTCAATTATACCAGCTTCTATCATCCTGTCAAGCTCTACTTTCACTTTTTCCTTGTACTTTGGATTTAATCTGTAAGGTCTTTGTCATACTGGCTTAACATCTGATTTCAACAAGATCTTCATCTCGCCCAATTCTCCAGTTATTCCCTTCATCCCTGAAAAGGTGGCTGGAAAAAGATCATGATACTCGTGCAATAGGTCTACGATCTTTTCCACAGTCTCATCATTCCAATAATCACCAATGTTTGCAAACTTTAGTTTCTCCTTTGTGCCAATGTTCACTTTTCGCACTCTTAAGGGATTTGTCTATGCATCAGATTCAAGTGTTGGACCTACTACATTGCACTCCTCTTCAATATTTGATACATGTACATTTCTTGGGTATTCTTCTTCTTGGTCATCCTCAATAACGTTATAACATTCCAAAAGTTCATGCATTGTCGCAAACTCTCTGTGCACACCACATGTAGGTATTATTCCTATGTGTCCTTCCATAACAATTTTACCTCTAATGACTTGCAAAGTTGATCTACTAAATGTGACTTGGCTTCAAAATTAAATGTTACCTTAAAGTTTTCAATGAGCTCCTCCTAGTTAGTCATTCCTCTGCACACTTCTAGCTCTAAATACCAGTTCCTGGGAAATATCTCAAACGTATGTATGAACCTATGCGTTTGTTCCTGCTTAGGCACTTTCCTCCAAGTTGTAATACATCAAACAACATGATCCTTCAGATTGCCCATCCCCATATACTTGTGCATAATGTTCTCTGTTCCAAACCTGATTTGCATCAACCTTTTACAATGTTGTCAATCCTCTATCCCTTCCTTTTGGGTTGCCCACCATCTCATCGGTGTTTCTCTCAGTGCAACATATAATGCTAATAACCTTTGTTGTTTGGGTATCTACAGCTCGAATTCATTAACAAAATAACTTACCTTAGTTAATCCTTCAAACTTCGGCGTGTCATGTACCTTTGTTCTAGTCCAACACAAAGAGTGAGTAATGCGATCACACATTCTAGTCGACACTTCATGCAACCGGTGCTACAAGTGTTCAAGTCCCTCCTCTGAGTCTAATACACAAGAGCTTATGCTTCTCCAAATAAGCGCACCATCTGCAGTGGGGTTGACATAGTCATCCATGCACGTTGTCATATTATATAATTTTTTGGTCCCCTTGCTCGTGGGCTCCACATATCTTCTTGCCTCCATAGGATCTAATGGTGTTGTGACCTTTAAGCCTCCTCCTTCAAAAATCATCTCTCTTTTCTTTAGGTTGATAATTTCTTGATTGTCAAAGACCCAATCCATTCCAAACAAAGTTGGGTACAACTGACTGTTATCCACAATCTCGATGACTTAAAAGCCAGCTACACTGTGCACTCCATCTATGTTCACAGTTACTCCTACCGATCTTTCGATCGGCATTATCTTATGCTAATTAGCCAACTTCAACTGAACAGTAGACCAAACTAGCTTCGATTTCCCAATCATCTCCCATGTTTGTCTTGGAAGAACATTGACATCTGATCCCAAGTCCAAGATGACATTGTCCATGTCATATTCTCTTATTTGTGCACTTAATATTAATTCCATGTTTATCCTCTTCTTGCGTAAGACTTGGTTCACTGCTTTCTGCATTGTAGGTACTTTTGTGTCTTGTGTACACTGATCAATCATCCTGTGTAGTGCATTCACTGTTGTCTCATCTTACATCAATTCTAAACAATTTTTTAGAAATTCTTTCAAAGTATTTACCTTTTCAACTAGACTTTCAGGAATAGTGCGATCATAAACCAACGACATATTATATATTGGTGGTGTTTTTGATGTTGAGGCTATCCAGTCTGGTCCTAATATCTCCTTCTTTGCTTGCTAATAAGTTTATTTTTCTTTCTGCGGATTTAACGCGAGCATGGGATCAACTACTTTCCTTATCCATTGTTCCACTCCCTTTTCATTTTCCATCACATCTGGTCCAGTTCTCGTTCCGCCATGTGTAACAACTGCTACTCTTGGCTGATCGTCATGTTCTTTAGTGGCTATCATCTGCAGGTTCTGGTTATGATTTTGATGTTGGTTCTGATTCCCTCTCACCTACCACTTCGCTATCAGTTGAGAACAATATTTTTTCGCATGATCCAAGGCTCTGCAATACATGCACATCGTGCAAGGATTTGGGCAATCTATTGCTAAATGTCATGGTTGATTGCAGTTATAACAAGTTATCAGTCCTTTGCCTTCTCTACCAAATCCTCCAAGTCCTCGACCTCTATCGAAGCCTCCACATCCACCCTGATTAAAGCCTCTTGGAGTGTTGTATCATGGAATTCCTCTTTCTCCTGCAACATTTTCTTCTTGGATTCTATACACGTCTGAGGTACGCTCTCTCATTATGTCTAATGTGCGATGGTCTTCCCCATAGTGTCTTACCGATTTGCAAAAAATACAGAATAAATTTCTTGGGCTACTCTGATATTTTTGCAGTAAGGGACAAGTAGTCGGATGATGGCCCCATGTCTTACATATTTCGCAATACCCCATTCCTTCTGCCAACAGGTGTGGTGCTCATGTGGCCATATACTGCGTGAAGGATGGACACTCTTCCCTCCTATGGCCTTTTGTTTTACAAGTTATACACCAAACATGTTCGTGCTTTTCCTTTCACTTCGCTATCTCTGATAATTGAATTCTCAACGCAACCAACCATGACTATACCTGTGCCATATCCTATAAAAGATGCTTCCAATTTCATTGTGATTTCCAATGCTTTTGGTTGTGACATGACCTTCTGATGTGTTAACGAACAACGAATGTGTGGCAATAGGCATGCTATAAACCATTCTCGATGTTACTTATCAGGAATTTGAAAGGTTAATCGACCCATCACATCTTTAAATCTTTGTTCATAATCCCACACTCTCTCATTCTACACTTTCTTAATTTCCTTTAGTTCAGTGATATATTGAGATTCAAATTTCAGATTTTTGAATTCCTTTAACAACGCTTGTCCGATCTTTGCTAAAGTTCTTGACTATCTGGCCAGTGTAGTTGTCTGAAAATTCATATACCATAGTAGTGCACAACTTTTGAATGTCATGGCCAACAACACGATCTTCATCGCCTTGTCTTGGACATTCTTCATAGTCGATATTGTGTCACATACAAACAAGTGTTGCTCAGGGTCCTCCGACCCCATTCCTTGAAACTCAGACATTCTCAATATATGATATATTCGTGCCATTACACTAGGTGTTGTACTTACCCTTAGTGATGTTGAATGACTCTGGTGTGTTGTGCTTCTCCCACTGCTCTGACTATTTCTCTGACTTCCTCCACTTATTACAATTGCTCTCAAACAAGTCTCGATTCTTGCTTCAATTCTCAATGATGCACACAAGGTCGTGGGTTCGACGCAGATTTCGATCTGAGATGGACTTCCTTCTTATGCTGGACAATGTTGGGTATGTGTTATATTATTTGCATGGTTGGAACTAATGGGGGTTAGAGGAGGGCAGAGCGCCCCCAAAAATTATTTTTTTGTGGTTTTTTGCGTCTATTTTTGGGCACATGGTTTTCACTGATGGTTTTCTATTTCCAGTTAAGTAATTAGGGTTGTTGACTAATCTGGGTTATTGGATTATGGTTTTAGATGCTACATGATCGATCCTATATATATATATTGTATTGTAAACAATGAATGGGATGATGAATATAGAATATGTTGATTTTCCCGGTTTGGGTTTCCAGGAGAAAAATCTTTGTGTAATACGTGTATTTTCCATTGTATCTTTTTTGTTATTTTATTGAAAATCTATATGCAATAAATAATTATAAAACATTAAAATCTACATTTGGTATTAGAGCCTTGGCCCATGTTCAATTCCTCTGAGTTACGTCGGAGGGGGGGTGTTTGACTAACCGCCACCCTAGGAACATGGGACTAACTGCCCACTCAAGATGATGTTGTTGGTTTGGAAGTTTACTAATACCTATAGGTTTTGGTGTAATGAAAAACCTTAACATGGTATCAGAGTAATTACTGGCTTCAGGGGGATGTCTTTGTGGTCAGGGGTTTGGCTCGGGACTGTGATAAGCCTTGTTTCTATTGGAGATTTGTGATATTGATTCTTCAGGTGAAAGAAATGGCGAGCAATTCGAAAATAGAGATCGAGAAATTTATAGAGCAAAGTTTTGAGCTATGGAAGCTCGAGATGGAAGATCTATTGGTAGACAAAGATCAGTGGATCGCGGTGGGTCTAGATATGGCACCTACAAGAATGTCAACAGATGACTGGAAAAGTTTGGATTAGAAGGCGAAGAGCACAATCCGATTGTGTCTCCCAGATTTAGTATTACTGAATGTTTCAGGGGAAGCTACAACCAAGGAGTTATGGATTAAGTTGGGGAATTTTTATCAGTCCAAGTCCCTGGGAAATAAACTATTCTTGTGGAAGAAGCTATATAACCTAACGATGAGAGATGGAGACTCAGTGACACAACATTTGAACACCTTCAATACTATGGTAAGTGAGTTATTATCTGTTGAAATTAAAATTTCAGATGAAGATATGTGTATCGGTTTATTGTGCTCTTTACCAGACTCGTGGGATAGTCTTGTTGTGGCCATAGGTAGTAATACAACTACCTTTAGTTTCAATGATGTGGTCTCATCCTTGTTGTCAGAGGAAATGAGATGGAAGAACATGGAAGGATAGAGCATAGATGCATTATTTGCAAGAGGACGCTCCCAGGAAAGAAATAGATCTAAGTCCTCAAGTGGGAGATCTACATCTAAGGGTAGATCTAAATCTCCCAGAAAGTTTGTAAAGGTATGTTGAAGATGTGGAAAATAAGGGCACTTCAAGAAGCAATGTAGATCCAAAAGTGTTGAGAGAGTGAAGGGATTTAAAGGTGCTCCATCTACAGAAGAAAAAACCTCTAAGGAAGAAGGAGGTGATGTGTACTTGGCTTCTTCAAGCACACATGCAGATCATGAGGCATGGTTGGTTGACTCAGGTGCATCCTTTCATATGACTCCCCAAAGGGAGTGGTTCTGTGAATATGAGAGGTATGATGGAGGTAATGTTTTCCTGGGTGATGAATCGACAACCAAAATCATAGGACGCGAAAAAGTCAAGTTGAGGCTCATAGATGGAAGGATTAGAACACTGCATGGTGTTCTGCACATCCCAAGATTGGCTAGAAATTTGATTTCAGTAAGCAAAATGGATGATGCAGGGGTAAAAATAGTATTTGAAAAAGAAACCTACAGGATGGTTCGAGGAGCAATGATGTTGTTGAAGGGAGTTCAGATTGGAATTCTGTATAAGCTGGAAGGAATCACTATCAGTGATGGGTGTAATAGTTCCATTGTTCCTGATATTGGAGGTAAAGAAGAGAAAACTCCTACAGTCTCTGGAGAAAAGGTTATGTTGTGGCATCAAAGATTGGGGCATATCGGAGAGAAGGGTTTTCGACTACTACATGGTAAAGTTATCGTTGAAGGTATGTCTAACTGCTCTTCGGATTTTGATTTCTATGAACATTGTGTATATGGGAAGCAGAATCGGGTATGATTTCCCTCTAGTGCAACGATGACAGAAGGAATTTTATAGCTAGTGCACAGTGATGTGTTTGGACCTGTATCGGTTCCATCATTGGGAAAATCTATGTACTATGTCTCATTTATAGATGACTTCTCGAGGAATACTTGGATATATTTCCTCAAAAAGAATTCTAAAGTCTTTGACATGTTTAAAGAGTTTGAATCTTTTGTTGAGAATCAACCGGAGAAAAGAATTAAGGTGTTGAGGATGGATAATGGTGGAGAGTCCTACGAGAATGAATTTAAAGAGTTCTATAAGAAGTGCGGTATATCAAGGCAGAAGACTACCCTATATACACCTCAGTAGAATGGAGTTGTAGAAAGGATGAACATGACACTCATAGAAAAGTAAGGTGCATTCTCAATGGTGTCGGGTTAGGACAAGAATTCTGGGTAGAGGCAATGGGTACTGCATGTCGCCTAGTCAATCGATCATGCTCATTAGCACTGGATGGCAAGACTCCACATGAGCTATGAAGTGGTAAGAAACCCTATCTCACACATCTCGAGGTATTTGGTTGTGATGCCTATGTTCACATTCTAAAGGAAAACATAAGTAAGTTATACAAGAAGGCTAAAAAGTCTATCTTTATTGGGTATAAATATGGTCTCAAAGGTTTTAAGCTTTGGGACACCTAGAAACTAAGAAGGTTGTGTACAACCAAGATGTGCTATTTAGAGAAATGAAAGATGTTGTCAAACATGAAGTCCTACCAAGTAAGGAAGAACCAGAGAAGACAGAGTTTGAATTAAAGGATGATGAATCAAACTCTCCAGAAGAACAAGAATCAAAAGAAGAAGATCCTCATACTCCAGTATTCAGGAGATCGATTCGGAAAAAAAGGCTACT